>JAMKCH010028335.1:0-18065 GCA_023653785.1 Ophioderma brevispina
TACACACAACGTTTGACATGACAGGATTGTGTCAAAGGTTCCGATAGGTCACCGGGATCACACGTTAACTATGCAAAAATCTAGAATGACCAAATCTCAAAACACTGTCATCTTGTAGGACTTGATCAACACACAAAAAAGTCAATGACTTGTCATATGACGCATTATTTAGGGTCATAGGTCAAAATACATCAAATTACTTTACAATTCAAATCACGATTTAACAAAAACACTAACTCCTTCTACTAACAGGTTCCATAGTACAGGGTGATGTCGAAAAACTTGACCCTGATTGTGTCCGCCATTTTGAATTTTGAATAATTTTATATTTGTTTTATTGTTTTTATGTTTTTTCTTTATTTCATTATCTTTAAATTTGCTGCAGAGATCATCCACTCGGTTAAGTATAGGCCGATCTACCGTCTTTCGAATCAACAATCTGCAGTGAATAAATAGCCGATTTTCTCCTGGACACTGTATTGCCTTCGCTGACGCCGTTCATTCAATGTGATCCCGTGGACATACAGAACTACCGACTACTTGTTCAAACGACCTGTAATACAATACAACAACTTTGACATGACCAGATTGGTGTCAAAGGTCACGATAAGGTCACATCAGGCAACAATGCAAAAAATCCGAATTCAAATCTCAAACGTAACTGTCAATCGTTGTAGGACGTGATCACACTGACAAAAAGTCATTATGATTTGTCATATGAAGCATGATTTGGGTCATAGGTGCAATATAAATCAAATTACGCTACATTTCAAATCAAGACTCTACTTCTACAGATTACAATCAAGATAGGTCATCTGTGGTCACTAATGTCAAACGCTTTAACTGTGTATAAATATAACTAGATGCAGGCAGCTGAAATGTGACTGAAATGATTATTATGACACTCTTAACCATGTTGAAAAATATTTTCGCGAGGTCAAAGGTCATTAAGAGGTCAAAGGTTAAGTTTTCAAATGCTCTGATTGAGCTGAAGTTTGACAGAAATGATATAGAAAAAAAATAAAAAAAATAAAAATATTTTTGAGATCAAATATCATACAGAGGTCAAAGGTCAAATTTTCAAAATGCTCCGATTGAGCGGACATTTGAAATGATCCTTATGCCATTCTCAATATGTCAAAATATTTTCGAGATAAAAGGTAAATTAGGGTCAAAGGTCACTCACCCTCGACTGTGGTCAGATCTGTCTCCAGATCTAATTTTTTATGCTTTTCTTTAATGCTCATGGGGGAGGGAGGGAGGGAGACTCTCCTTTTTTTCGCTTTCTTTTCATTTCATCTCAACCAATTTTGAACCTCAACCCTCACCCCCTCAATATCACATCATTCCATTCATTTGCAGCTTCCGAGAACTTCTTGGTCTTGTTTTTTTTAACCGTCTCCTCAAAAATCTGAAGAGGGGAGGATGGATGGACATCGGGTTTGACAACACAGTGGTAATATAGTAGTAATGCGTAATGCATTAGTATTGACCCTGGGTGTTAACCAATAGTTATTCAGATAACCACAACCCTTAAAACAACAGCTTTTGACATCTATAAACTTAACATGAACAAAGCGTCGTACTTTCAACATGATAAGCTGACCTTTGTCATTTTTTTGGGGGGGTTCTTCGCACCCCACGCACTCACCCTGGCATCAACCTGCTTGTGCATGAAGAATTAACTCAAAAGCTCGTCCTGCAACAGAACTTATGTTTGATACTATTGCAAATACAATTAAATAAACTAAACAGTCTCATTTAAAACTTGTTTAGGCCTACAAAATTCATTCAAGGATTTTTGCACCTCACTTGAATTTTATATTAAGAATGAACACAAAAAGGTCCTTTTTGAAACACCTTCTTGCATTTGATGCTACGTTTACGAATACATGAATAAATTTCAACTTATCTTTAAAACACGGCCTCTTTCCTGACGAGTTAAAAGTTGCAAGGGTGGTACCCATATGCAAAAGTGGAAATAAGGTGATTTAAAATTACAACCTATCTCTATTTGCAGTTTGTTCCAAGATAATCGAGAAACTCGTTCATAAACAACTCTGATTATGTTTATTCAACATGATACTTATATGAAGGCAGTCTGGCTTTAAGGTCAAATCACTCAACGACACGGCCTATTGAAAACTATTAATTCCTGGAACCTTGGCCATTTTGACAAGGCAACTATATTGGAGCAGTCTTCGTTGAATTTGAGTAAGGCCATTTGATATGGTTAATCATGAATTTTTGTTAAAAAAGTTAGTCTCATGGGATAGCCGACCGCAATAAAATGGTTTTCATTCTTTACCTAACAATCGACTGCATGTTTCCTATACATAGACAATATCTTTCAGAATGTACTATTGTCTCGGTGTACCCCAGGTTCAATACTTGGTCCCCTCTTGTTCCTTCTGTTTATAAATGAATGCCAGATAATCTTAGTATGTACTATCGATCTGTAATGCTGACTGCCACTTTGGTATATATGGAGTGATAAAGATCAATCAAATCACAATTGTTTAAACATGACTTAAAGGTACTTAACATGTGGTTTAAGACAATCTTATGAAAGTTAATTTGGATAAAACTAATAATCTCTAGGCATCAGCACAAATAAGACAACCAATTGATAACATTGATGTGTTTTTGAATGTGGCTAAAGTTGAAAATGTAAATTCAATCAAATTTGGGATTAATACATTGATGCTAATTTGAAATGGAAAGATCCAATAGAGTATATATGTAAGAAATTGTCCTTAAAGTTATCTCGGTAATGAGAAAGGCTAACCATTTTACCTAAACAATCGTTAATTACAATTTAATAATCCGACGTTCTGCCTCTTTTTCGATTTGGAAATGTCGTTTGGAGTAACTGTGGGGAGATTATTTATGTTAAACTTCAGAAGCTCCAAAATATGGCAATGCGAATCATCTTGGATGCTCCTTTTAGGACCACCATATAAATAAATGCTCCTACCTAATTCATGGAATTCGTGATCGTATAACGTATGCAACAGGGTGCATGATGAATACGGCTGTTAACAAAATGACCCCAAATTATATCACTGATCAATTTAAATATTTAAGAAGTAACGTTCGGAATAAGCCTAGAAGCAGTTCTTCTGGCCATCTCTTTATCCCTCAATGTAAGACCAATTGAAAAGTTGACTTCCAATATAAGGGAGTGTCACATGGAACCTTATTTCACAGGGTATAAGAAATTAAGATTCCCTTGGCGTTTTAAAAAAACTAAAAAAAGGATTTAAAATTATGAGGGTTACCTTTAAAGTATTGTATTTAGCGCCCTGAATATAATTTAGGCAAATGAAGGGTTAATCCACGAATAAACAAGATATGAATATAATAATTTAAATAACTATAGAGCTCATTATAAGCTAATGAATTAGTCAACTGTCTCCCTAATATACCATTGGTAGAGATATATATATCTATATATAATATATATATATATATATATATTGCATTTGCTTTTAGATTTTGTTTTTTTCTTGTATTATATGTAATCGGGTTTGTTATGCAGGGCCTACTGTAAATCAACTCTGTTGTGTGGGCTACCCTGTGGAAAGATGTTAATAAATAAATAAAATAAATAAATAAAATTGGGTAACAATGGAAACTAATTGTTAAAAACTAGCGTGTTGGTATTCTCTTCCAAAGGGAATGGTTTGGCCACCCTAACATCTCCATGTACCTTCGCTATACCCCGGTGGATGTCTGTTTTTGCATGAAAAGGGACATATAATTGAAGTTACTAGAAACTTTGACACCCGAAAAGGGACTTTAGTTGGGGAAAAGAAACATGAACGTGGTGCCGTGATACCTACGGCGGTTCCGGTGAGCACGTATATCCTGTTTCTAAATTGAACAAAACAGTTGGCGTAAATTGAAACCAGTGTTTGGAAAATTCTCAAGACTGGAATAATACCGAAAGCATTGAGGGGAAAAAGGGATGTCGGCCCGTAGCGATTGTCGTGTTTCCACTTTTCCGTGTTTTCGAGCCACCGAAGTACCCTAAAAAACGTTCATTTCCTCGCTATGTTCTATTGTTCAGACCCAATTACGATATACACGATACATATTCAAACAAAACATAGTTATGGACCCTCGTGAATGCCAAAATCTCCATAGACCCCCTTCGTGTTTCCTAAGATATTTGAGATTTATCTTTCAATTGCATGCATTCAATATGAACGAACTGACACGTTAATCGCCGCGCAGTACGAAGTTAGATAATATCTTTCGCAGTCTGTGACACAGACAGCTACACACTTTCCGGACCGCCGTAGGTGGTTAAAGCGCCATCATTTCATTTTACGGTCGAATTTGGTCAATGACGGAATTTTCTGTCTATAATATTATTTCGCCCTGAGGGGAAAATCAGCACACCCCACAGTCAACGCAGAGAACGGAAGCCAACGTTAACACTCAAGCAGTAGCTCTCGAAATCTCACACACCGTCTAATGATGGTAAGTACTTAAAGGAGACCCGTACAACGAATATATTAACAATTACACTATAAAATATTATGGACCACATATCGAGTGGGTTTTCATAGAAAAACCGGAATTTATATAACCTTAATATGAATAAAACCATCTAGTCTGACCATGGCTATTTAAAATCCTCTAGTGATAACTGTAATGCGATACGCCCGGCACGTTTAGGTCATACATGGCCATAGGACATACACATTATTAAAGCATCAGTTGTGAAATGCATGACGCTACTGTGCCGTCCGTATCGCATCCCACAAAATACATATCCCATATACAGTAGCGCGATTTCAAATAGCGCATTGTCATATAAAATGCTTTTAATTCGTTTTAATGGTTGTATAATCCGTTCTCTCATGAAACCACTCCACATGTGTTCAATATATTGTTTTTATAGCGTATATTATGTTAGTTATAATTGATATAAAAGGAATTCCTTTAAGCGAAGTAGTAATGTATACGATTCATAAAGAGTGTTCAATGAAGTATATATTTAAGGGAGATGACATGGAAATTAAGAAATATAGCTTCAAAAAATGACCAAGTTGAGCAAAGAACGATTAGGGTACCTCATTATAAGCAGCCATGGGTTTTGTTTTGTTTTGATTGTCCTAGCATATTCATATTTTCATCTGCGCATAAGGGTGGGGTTCAAGTGGCCCCAGACTAATTTGTATGAACTGACGTTGGGGAATTACAAACAAACTGTCCAAAATTATTGTGCGTAAACCGGGACGCACGAGAAAAAAACGAAATCCCCGGGCCAATTGACCCTCCCCCCCTCCATAGCTTTAACCATAGCTATTATGAAGATTTTTTTTTCTGGTTGAGCACAATATAAAAAAAATATGCCTCACTGTAAAATTAAGCGTTTAGGTTTTGACCAGTTATTAAACACCTAGGACGCGTTTGGTTAACGAAACAAAATAAAAAAATACCAACTTTTTGGTCAAAAGGTGGGTATTTTCGTAGACCACTGTCCTATTGCATTGAAATCAGCATCATTTTTCCATTTTTAAATCAGAGCAATGAACATTTTAACATGAACGTCTTAACGCTTTTAAAACACTATACATTTGCCAGCCGTTTAGGAAGCATAAACACCAAGATGTTTAGATTTAAACACCATAACACCAAAGGCATTTAGAAGCTTAACACTATAGTGTTCAAATAAACACAAACGTGTTTATTTTAGAATCTAACACTTAGGATAATATTGTTTAAACGCTTTAAGGCGTTCACCGTTAGAAATTCACATTGCTCTGCTTTAAAAATGGAAAACAGCGCTGAATTTCATGCGTTTTAGTGATTTATATGATCAGTGGTCCAAGAAAATACCCACTTTGACCAAAACTTGGTATTTTTTTATTTTTTGTTGTTTCGTTAAACGCGTCGAGTGTATTAATAACTTGTTACAAAACCTAACACTTAATTTTTACAGTGAAGCAATTCTTTTTACGTAAATTAAAAAAACCAACGGAAAGGTCAAAAATCATGTTTAAAACCTCAACTTATCCCTTAAAGACGCTCGTGATGTTCATTTCATGCAAGTTGTATGGGCGTGTAATGGAAACAGAACGCACGCAATTATATGGCTTTTCGTTGTGTGAGGGAGTACTGAATTTGCGTTTATTGTAGGGTATATGAGAAATATATAGTATGTGAAGTAAAAAGATACATACCTTCAGAAAATTACTGCAATGCCTCTAGTAGCGATCGACTCGCCACAAACATTTAACAACAGCACGTGCGGTCCAGTGGAAGCGCAGCACTTCTTGACGTTAAATGCCCACGAGTTCGAGCCCCGCAGTCCGCCGAGATTTGCGGGCCGAGGGAGTTACGGGCCCACGTTTACCAACTTCCCTTTGTCAGAATGTCAGGTGAAATTTTATTAGCATATGAACGACCAATTTTTGCACATGTTCTTTAGTCTAGAATAATGAAATAAAGTTTTAAAATATACTTTAAAATTATTTTTAAAACAATACAATGCAGAAGACAGGATAACTAATGTGCTAGATAGCAATAGTTTAATTACACTTACCATCGTCTACCTGAGCCATTTTTTGTTTCAAACACCAAGTGTCATCACCACACCCAGAAAAGCGGTGGGTAACTTTGTTGTCTGTCCCTTATTGGAACATCAGATTCTTATAATTGAGTACCACAGGGTAGCGTTTTCTTCACTTCATTACCATTATGATGTCACTATGACGTCAAAAGACTGACTCAGCACTTTCATCAATAGCGCCCTCAATTTTCTAACAAATAGGGGTGTTTCTTGCGTAATATTTCTTTTCTACGGACTATACGAAAGGGCTAGTATTACCACTTAAGGCCCCAAGCTAAAAAAACTTCCGTTGTGCCCAAGGGGGGGGGTGGGGTGGGTTCCTAGGGACCCCACCCAGAAAACCACCTTCCCATGGGAGTTTGATCATGCCACAAACACAAGCTAAATGGGGGGTCACGTAGAAACCACATACCCACAATCAAAAAAATGAAATCCGAACTTGACTATTTGACCTTGGCCAATTGAAATTTGTCCACTCTCCGAAAAAGAGTTGGTTCGCACATATCCATCCTCAGCAACCCAATATAAGGTTTTGAACCAAAATATTCATTATATATACTCTAGAATAACCAATTAAAATAATCATTGCAAACTATAGCCACTAAAATTTATACCCATCTTGTTTTTCTCAAAACTTCAAAATCCCTTATTTTTTTTTTCCCCATAGACTTACACAGTTAAGAGCATATCATGACAAAATTAAAAATTGAGCTATCAGCATGATTATAAAGGTTATTTGATTAAGGATTATTAATTATTACGGTAATGCTCTCCTAAGGTATATATATAAGCAAATTAAATCCCAAGATTTTAATTACTTTATTTTTTAATTGAAAATCTCTTGATTTTCAACTTCCGTGTAGTTTACCAAGGGGGGTTCTTAGGGACCCAACCTAATTATAATGAAGCCGTGGGCGGACTTAATTTATTTGTATCAGGGAAAGAAGCGTATTATTAAATCAGACAATTAGCAAAAAACTCATTGAAAAATTTGATGCCCGAACCGAGAAAATCGCAAAAAAATCCAAATGTTGTGGTCTTGGACCCCCCCCCCCCCTTGGGCACTTTAAGTGTAAAGGGGTGGGTGGGTATTTCGTGATCCACATCCTCTTCCCCGACTATTATAAAAAGTAGAGAAAAAGAGATTTTTTATATCTTCTGAACTGTTAACATTTATAAAACCTAATATTACGTGCAAATCGATAGTATCTGTCGAAATCGCCAATTTTGTATTTTTGTCCGCAATATGAAAAGAATTACAGATTACTGGCCTATGGGACCAAGGGGGTGAAGCCATTCAAAACCAGGTCGGTCCGTGCTGGCGCTGTACATTTGAATATTGCAGGGAATAATTATTAGTTTGGCAAAATCTCAGGGTTGGATGTTGGGTGCATGGGTGTGGTTTGTGTAAATTGTCCTAAACTGGCCAAACAAGAAATGAAATGACGTCAGTCGTCTTGATTGAAAAAAAAACCGCCCAATGAATACATCTTGTCACCTAAGCGCGCCATGCATTATGAGAAAAAAAGAGTATCTGAGCACAATGATCCAGGGTGACTATTATTACACCTGACCACCTCTAACAAATACATCAATTTGTATCACTACCGATTAGTTGATATGCAAACGCGAGCACCCGCAGTTTGGAAGAAGCGAGGCATCCATGCGTTTCTATTTTGGTACTGCGATTTTTCTTTGTGGTCGGCATAACATGCGAGACGATGAATTTCTAAAGATGAACGTAACGTTTTGGCCTCCTCTTATCTATATAGAACCTCTTTGTAGGGGACCGTGGTAAAAAGCATTGGCTCACACAAAAACTGCAAGGTCGGGATCAACTAATAGTGTGAATAAGCTTTTCTCCAGATACCTTTGGAACATGAATTAAAGGAAAGTTCTGGAATCACGAAATGCGCCGTTAACTAGTTAACCTAATTTGTTAAGATCTTACAATAAATCGGTAGGATCATAGCGTTGGTGACAGCGCGTATTGATCTGCTTTGGCCCCATGTCGAGGGTTCAATCACTTCAGTTTGAGACTTGTCGTAGCAGTGATGGCGGCGCTTTTCGGGCCGCGGAATGTTGCTACATTGTTGCAATCATTCATACGGGTGCTTTGCATCGGGTGTTTTCCGAAGAAGTGGTGTCGCGCCAATCATATTTCACGTTCATTACGTTTTCACACAGTAAGATGTTTGTAGAGGCTCTGCATAAAAGTGATTAGAACAAGGAAGTTATCTCTCATCGAGTTGAAAAAAATAAGTCATACGATGTAACAATGGTATATTCGCAGGCACTCAATGACGGGACTGTTACATTAAAATCTTGATCATACTAGTACAGTGACCCATTCGATGTCGTTATTTTTTTTATTTTATTTTATTATTTTTTTTTCGAATGTTAATAAAAACCTGATATGCCGATCAGTCTTTTCAGTTGCTCATAAAAGCGTCTTGATTGTTTTGAAATCGATCCTGTTGGCTACAGGACGCAGCCCGTAAACTTTATTTCATTTGTCAATTCAATGGGGCAATATTTTTGTAAGGATAATTGTGGCTAATATTTCCCACAAATCAACATCTGTTATAGAAATTAAATACCAATGAATTAAAATATGTAAAACTTGTAAATTTAAAAAAAAATAATTTGTTAAAAATACGAAATTATTGAATATTTTTTTTGAAGACATTTCTATTTTATGGATATGGAACTGAGAAAAGCATTGAAGTTGTCGATTTGAGTGACTATTTATCGAACATCTTACAGTTCGAATTTCCTGCATGGAGATACCTAGTGAATGTAAAAACTATGTCCAAATGTACATACAACCCCACACTTTGTATATATTTTTCCGTTGCATGCAAAATGACACCTGAAAACCAATCCTGTAATATATCCCTATTGGATAGACCGTTTCATATAGAAGTCCCAAGTATACAAATGAGGTAATGCCATTTATCCCTCCCTGCGCTAAAACAACATATATAATACAGCGCCGGATGGAGTCAATGGCAATACCTTATTGCATACTTGGGACTTCTGTATGAAACGTCTCTCGTTTGATGAAAGGGATGTGAGGTTCCGGGTGAGTTTTGTCTAGATTCCGTCGTCAATTGTCCGAGGCTTCAGTACCGGGTGCAATGCAATACGTGGATCTGGTTTTCCTCCGAAATCACTTTTTTTCCGAAATTCCTATCCCACAATGCCCCAAAAGTTAAGCTATAGGTAAATAAATAGCGATATATATTCTATGGTGTTTTGTGTCATAATCGGTCATTTTTTCTGTCTAACTGTGTCTGAAAACCGTTTGCTGTACATAACTTGTACCCAGGAACGAGTACTCTTTGATTGCCTTGTAATTTGTTTGCGCCACAAAATGTGCGCGTAAAGGAGGCGCACTAAAACGCGAGCGTACATGGAGTGATGCGTATCTACTCGCACATCGTTGGTTGCAAATGGTGGGATGGATTTCGGTAAAAAAAAAATGATTTAGTCAGGGGGCACACGTCAACTACTTCAGAAGTTTTGCCAAGTCTTATATTTTACATGACCCTGTTATTGGACCCGTAAGGATTTATTTCAACTTGTTGTCTAATTCGCAGGCTATTTTCATTATTGAATAGCGCTTTTTCAAAATGTCCACCAAAATGGTTTAAACAAGGCTATAAAATAAAATAAGTCATGTATAAAGTGCTTCAAAAAATTGATTAAGCTAGGTTTTTTTAAGGGACCTTATTGATTAACCCATAATTCAGTTTGTTTTTCAACAAATATCAACTTTTCAATGACGGTTTTTCAATCAATTAATGGCTTTTTTTTTTTTTTCAAATAGTATTTTAAATATCTTATTTAAAAAAAAACTTATAAAGACAAAGTCGCCAGTATAAGGCTTTAGAAAATATGTTAGTGTGATTTCAAATGTGGACCTTGATAATACCTCATCACTCGTGAAACAATCTCTTCAAGATGTCATTCAGGACAGGTGAATGAGACACGGTAGATCCCCCTGCAAGCCATGATGGACAGACGCTAGTGCGGTAGCTCTTGTGGAAGGCGGCGCTGACCCCTTGTTGCTGGAACACCCGTGTGAGGAGCTCTGCTAAGTTTCCCAAAGAGGCCTTATATAAGGATGACGTTTGTTGTATTGGCACCAGGTGTGGTACTTCCTGATGCGGACATTTGTTTTCCGTTGAAGGATGCCTGGACTTTCAGGCCAGGGCAGCAGCCTCTTCCAGAAAGGCCTTGCGGCGTGTAGAATCTGATGAAAGTCGCCATACAGACAGGTGAAGGGTCGAATTGTCGCTAAAGGAACTTGAGTCTTATCCGGGTTCATCTTTCCTCATCGGGAGGTAAAACGGTTCGCCACAGTGGAGAGGAAAGTTAGTAAGCTACTTTCGGGGAATCACAAATTCTGGACAGTGTGGGCTATTTGAAGAGCTGTGCACTAGCTGGATCTCGAGAGCTCCTCCAGCACCCTGGTATCTTCGCTATCGGGGGAACGCATTTGACGAGATCTTGTCCCAGCTGATCGTCATTGAGTCTATGGCAAACGCCATCTGGTCCCCTCCGCTCCCCAGGAACCACTATGTCGGGAGCTGGTTGTTCCACGACGGGTGCAAAAAGGGTGATTAGAGGCCACGCGAGTCTGTTGAAGACCACCTGCACACTGTTGCAAGGGTAGAGGGATGGTGCATTCTACCGACAAGCCCCTGGCCTTGTCTCGGCATGGTTGGTTGTTCCAATTGTCGGTAGGTATCGTTAGAATGGTACATGCCTGGGAGATGGACTACCTGGGAGCGCGATTCTGTGGCGATGGCCCATATCAGCCAGGGGGCTGATTGTTTGTTGACATAAAACAGGCTGCGGGTGCCTCCAGGGTCCGTTCCCAAACTCGTGCGTAAAACTACATCTATACTAACTCATGCGTAACCTACATAACAAGATATTTCTACTGGTTACACAGTGGCTTTTTACAAATTGGTCCACTCAGGGCATGGGCCATGGTGGCACGTAGATTGCGACTGGTTTCGGGAACGGACCCCGCGTTGGTTATTAAGTCACTACCGTTGGGTTGTTGAAGGGTCTATGGTGATTCATGATTGTCTGGTACTGACCTTAGGAAGTAGGTGCCGTATAATGCAAGTGGCGATCGCCCACAGCTCCGAAGGTTGAGGCTTGCAATGGGCTGGAGCAAAGGACACTGCCAATCCAGCCCTTACCAGTGGGTTCCCCAGCCCGTTTGGACGGTGTCTATGGTGAGCTTGGAAGCGGGACAGCCCAGGGGGAAGTTGTGAGGCTTGCATCCACTTATGGCGTGGTGTACCTTGGAGAGACATATACACCCTTCCACATCCGGTCTCTCTTGGGGCTAACTTGGGATAGACCGTGAAGCTGTATGTATCTCATACGTACGGGCATTGGGGGAAGGACTGCTGTGGAGCTTGCGATAAAAAGGCCAAGAAGTGCTCATAACCCTTCATTACGCAAGTGTATGTTGATATTTTGTCAATGTTTAGAATATATTAAACCATTTACTTCCAAACGTTTTTTGATACTCTTGCCAAAGATACAATGGTTTCTCAACATTATTTGCTACTTTTTTTGCCAAAATATCACTTCTAAGTTAAAATTGGTATCTGTTGTAAAGTATAAAACCATACCATAGTGTTAAAATTAATAATAACATAACCCGGTTTTTGATTTTGGTGGCGATAATTTAAAAATGGATTTTAGTCTTATCCATTCCGCACCGTCCGACTGGATGTTTTCAGTGAGTGTGATCTGCCGTACCAGTCCAACTGAGAGCCGTTTTAGTGTGGCACTGTAGGGCACAATCTTATGTGATTGGCAAATCTGATAAATGTGAATTTTTGGTACACAAGTACTTAATGCATTGATACTCAAATATTGATGGCCGCACTTGCCACACCCATATTTGCCCCACAGCTTGGATTCAAGGTTACCAGGGGTGGATATGTTTAAAAATGTTCCTATTTGTGGTTTAAAGGCACACCATGATGTTTGTCTGTTTCACAATGATTCCAAAAGGTATCATTTGTACTACCTATGGCTTATAGTTTTAGAATTATGGGGTAAAAACGATAAAGTTGGGGAAAAAAGTCAATTTCAGTTTTTTCAGGGGTCAAATTAAAGGTTGCAACAATTTTATAAAAATTGGTTCAAATTGTAGGTTAGCTCATAGAATGAAATTAATAGTTTCTGACTATCTTATGTGTTTGGCTATTAACACAAATGGCGAATAAAGTCAACAGCTTTTGGCAGCTATTGGAATATATTGACCGTTACCTATTTTGTTGGATAACGTGAAAACCTAAGAATAACAGATAGGCAAACTATTCGTTATTTCAATCCTTTAACCAGGGAAACAATTTACACCACATCATTCCTGCATCAACAACTTTTAACTTTTGACCCATGTACCACGAAAACTTACTTTTTCGCCATTTTTACGTTTTTACCCCGTAACTCAGAACTATCCGCCCATAGCTATACCTTTTGGAATCCTTTAACCAGACATATCATGGTGTGCTTTTCAACCATCGGAACTTTTAAAATTTGACCCCGTATACCCTTGAAACGCCAAGCTGGGGGACCATTAGAGGGTTTGCAAGTGCTTCCATCAATTGTATGGATTATCAATGCCTACAGTACTTATGTGCAAAAATTCACATTTTATCCGGAGCGCACACTCCTTTCACTACAGTGCCATTCTATGTAATTTGCCAATTGGAGTATTCTTTGATTTGACAGGGACCCATTACCCTCGGTTTTTTTCGAATTGTCAAAAGGATATAAACCCGATGTGAACACTGATAATATCTTCCAAATAATTTAGTGGGAGTAGAGAGCACATCTTTTTTTCTTCAACCAGAAAAAGTGGCATTACCATAGGCTACCGTTATAAAACAAGTGCCCGCATAGCATAAAATTGCATCTTGGTTGATAAAATGTTGAATTCTACCAAGTTCCCAGTATAAGTTAACAGATTTGGCAAAGATGTAACATGAAATCTGAATGGTCAAGCTGAGTCAAGTAAGCCCATTTTTATTGTAGCGATGGTATATTTCAGGCAGAACCAATCTGCTTAGATATCAGACAAGTCATATTGTATGGAGAAGCTGTAATAAAGAACGGAGTCGTAGAGTCATGCTTTGAGCATGTGGGTTTCATGTCAGCCACACCACGAAGCTCCTCAAACCCCCACCACCACCCGAACAGCACCCCCAAAAACAAAAAAGATGCCATTTGCTGTGTTGGCTCTGAAGAATCACCTGGGACAGGGGTTAAAAGACAAGTAAATCTTAACATCATCTGCATCTCAAGCGTTTGGCATTGAACTGTATTTTAACTAGGGGGGGGGGGGGGGGGGGGGGGGGGGGGGGGGGGGGGGGGGGGGGGGGGGGGGGGGGGGGGGGGGGGGGGGGGGGGGGGGGGAAAGTTTTTACTACTTAGTTCTCCAGGTAAGCAAGGATGGTTACTTTATTATCTTTCCTGGAGATGGCCAGCGCACACAAGTGTTGAAAAAAAAAAACATATTGCGCGTGGCCGGATTCGAACCGGCGACCTCCGTATTAATAGTGACAGCCCTCTAACCAACTGACCACAAGACTGGGGGGTAGGAGAACGATAGATATCATCTATATGTGTTAGGTTCGAAAGGTGTCCATCGCTTTCCTACGGATAGCATCACAGACCAATAGGTTCCTATATAGATATAGGCAAAACGTTACGTATCTTTAGAAATACACCGTCTCGCATGTTTTGCCGACCACAAAGAAACCTAGAGTACCAACAATAAAAGCAATGGCTGCCCCCCCTCCGCTTCTTCACATACTGCGGTGTGGGTGCGCTTGCATATACACTAATCGGTAGTGATACAATTAATGTATGTGTTAGAGGTGGCCCAGTGGTCAATAATAGTGTACCTGATCATTGTGCGCAGATACTCTTTTTTCCTCATAATCAATGGCGCGCTTAGGGTCGAAAAGATGTAGTCCTTGAGGCGGTTTATTTAAATCAAGACGACTGATGTGTCATTTCATTCGTTGCGCGGCCATGGGTAGGACAAAATTTAACTCACCCAATAGCACCCAACATCCACCAACTGATATTTTTGTGCGGATTGTTTGTATCGCTTTGACATTAATGTTGTATACGAGCATCCCAACTGTAATTATTCTGCAATATCAAAATGTCAGCTCCCAGCACGACCGACTGGTTTTGAATGCGTTTCACCCCCTTGATCAGAACGGTATATTACATATACAATTATATTTGTTTTGAAGTTTTACTACTTCTTCTCCATGTAGACAAGGATGGGTAATTTATTAATCTTTCCCTGCGATGGGCAGCCGCACACAATTGTCGAAAACCAAAACCTATCGCTGGCCGGATTCGAACCGGCGAACCTCCGTATTAATAGTGGACGGCGCTCTAACCAACTTGAGGCCACAGACTGGGTTGGTAGAAGAACGATAGATATCATCTATAGGTTTAGTATGTTTAACTATTTCAAACTAATGCACAAAATATCATATTCCGATATTCTCTGAGTCAGCCTTTAAGGATGGTATGTTGGACCCCCTAAGATGGCTGCTAATCTGTAACCCGGATACCTCTATGATTTAAATCAAAAGCAACCTTTTAAACACTCCTTATTTTAAATCAAGATCCTTCGATTTCAAAACAGAAAAATAATGAGACAGAATCAGATTTCCTCATTGTTGTAAGGTATAGCTAATGTCCCATGTGCAAGTATATACACTAATATATCTTTCAGATTTTTCTAATGTTTTTCATAAGACTACACCTGGTATTGATTGGATTGTTTGAATTGATTTAACTGATTGACACCGCATTTCACATTTATCTATCTCATTCAATTCTCTGTACACTAAACATTCTGCAAGCAAGATTATGGAATTTGTTCTTTTAGCTGAAGCTGAAAAAACCAGCCCTTTTAGCTGCAAATGTTTTTTTCTACAATCTAAGAAGTCAATATGACAACCTATTCGTTCGCTTCTATGCTCAAATTGCTAATTCATTTTTACCTGTCCTTGGGCCTAAAAATAACAATGTCTTAATGTTACCAAGTTCAAAGAAAGTAAATAAAATTCAAAATATTCTGCTAGACGGCTATAACATTTGGGCATTTGCTTAAGTTTTTTTTTTAATTATCAGAAATCAAAAGTAACCAGCGCCTATTTTTGCAAGATTTTGCGCAATGTGGGAGGGGTTGGAGCCTCAAATCCCGTTTCTAGATCCTAAAAAGATCCGTAATATCTGCATTATTCCTTTCCACTAGCCCCTTAAAGCTGCCAATTTATTCTATGGCCGCTCAGTCTCTTTAAGTTCCCATTGGACTCTCTGACAGCGACCTTCAATTCCCTATTCCTTAGGGGTCCGTTATACGGGCCACCCTGACTGACCCCGCCACCTTTTTTTTCAGGCCCGTCGCATGGGGGGGGGTAGAACACTCCCAGCGATTATCAAAAAGAACGAAAAAGAGAGAGAAAAGAGGAGAGAGAAAGGAGAGGGTGAGAGGAAAGAGAAAAGAAAGAACAACAAGAAAATGGCGTCAGAAGCATAATAATTGAACTCCCGACTTAGCAGAAATCCAAAATCACAAATATTTTTAAAATGGATTCCCCCCAAGGCCAACTAGTTGGTTTAAGTTAGCCATAGTAGAAATCAAGCTTGGTGAATGTGCCAAACTAGTACTTGTGATCAAAGGGTAAATAATTGAAGAAACCACAAGCAGGGGCAAACGCGAGGGTATCCATGGGCCATTCCCCCTAGTTGGGTTTCCAGGGGCCAGTGTTTAGGGAATTTTCAGGTCGGGGAGCTGAAGTGGTTAAGAATGCAAATGGTTGGGATCGGTTCCCTAGCCCCCAGAACCACACACTTTTAGTCTTTCTAACTGGCAGTGTTAGGGTTAATGCCCCATGTCTTTAAACTGAATTACTGACTCTACTTTAACCCCGTCAAAATACCCTTCTATAGTAAAATCCAAGAGGCGTCATGGGGGGCTATGATATGTTGTTCAGTTCCCCTCGCTAGTACAAGCTATACTGTCCGTACAGTGAGAAAGTTAGAAACCAGTTTCTTTCTTGAATTGTACATATACCCATCAAAAGTGGCAATCTTGAAGGTTCTGAATAGCTCAAATCCAAGAGCTCCTGGCCCCGGGAGGGGCATGCTCCTATACCCCACCCGGTTAAGACATTTGGCGCTCGCAGGCCGAGGCGCTCGCTAAGTGTATAGTTCCCCTCGCAAACTGCCGGTTCAGTGAGCAAAGTTAGAAATCATGCAGTCTTTTTTTTTAATTGACTTACTATTTACCAATCAAAAAGTGGCCATCTGGAAGGTTCTGAATATTACAGTAAAATCCAAGAGCTTTCCGGGGACCACCGCCCCCCTGGGACCCCGGCAGCTCTGCCTCTTGCCCAACCCCACCAGGGGCCCTAAATCGGGGTCCCCTGGGACCCACCCGTTCCAAGGCTTTCCGTTGACGCCCTTGTGATCAAGGTATTGCGGTGCAGATTGGTGTCGACCGATCAACAAGATATTGAATGGTCTCTAAGGGCATTTACTTATGAAAGTTTTTAAGGCCCTTAAGTGGGTCCGAACCGATTGCCATTTTTCTATACGCTCTTACTGGACTCTTTAATGCAGGCATTAATATTTCTTCAAGTTTACACCCCCACCCCGACCAAATAGTCTATAGTCCATTGTATTCCTCCGTGCATTGATGTCATCACCTTGACGCAGCTTTTACGCACGCGTCAGGATTTGCCGTCTTTGCACGCGTGTAAAAACGCCATCGCTTTTAGGCGAGCGCGCGCTGGTTTACTGGTGCGACCATCAAATATCGCGATGACGTCACGCACGGAGGAAGGCAAACGGAGTATAAGCGACGGCCCTGATTTTTTTTAATATTACCGTATTTCTAGGCCCCTAGGAACCCGTCCCTGGGTCAAATACCCAATCTTTGGACCCCTCCTCGGCGGTACGTCCCCTGTGATCATATTGTTTTGTTGTCCCTGGGACAAATCTAAGTTCCTCGTCGACCAAAGCAAAATCGGGGAGCTGTTATGGGCAATATATAAGCTAAGTGCGGATAGGCATTGTGCGCTCGCAAGGCTTACAGTGAAGTGTGAAATGATTTGTGACCGATTTTCCTGAAGGCGCGGGAGTCATTTTTCCGCCTGTTTAAAGCGCAATTCACTGCAGGGTTGTCTCGATCCGTGAGTAACAATTTGAAGAGCGCTTCTGGGGACTATATGAATAACGATTTATATACAAACTGCATGTTTGCGCATAGGGTGTGTAAGCTGATGACTGCATGCTTCCACGTTTGATAAACGCTGGCAGTAATGTCAGCATCCGGCTTAGAAACGCAAGCTTACAAGGAAAATGAATATTAGTTTTCCCTTTACAAGTGTAAGGCCAAAATGTT
>JAMKCH010028336.1:0-18163 GCA_023653785.1 Ophioderma brevispina
CCCCAAATGTGAAGGCAGACTTCACCAATTGGGAGTGGTTCTTTAGCTAAAAACCAGAGGGTGTATATGAGTCCCCAATCCCACAATGCCACTAGTTTGGGAAATTCACATCAATAAGGTCATGTGATCCCACCAAAATCCTATTCTTAACACACAAACCCTGACTGACTTTTACACTCATTTTCGCCCCTTGTTGTTTCGCCCACAAGGTGCTAGTACTGAGGGATTTTTTGCATGGCCATTTAAAGGGTGTTGTAGTTCTTAACTGTTTGAACACTTTATCCCTAACTTAGACATGTGTTTAGTAACAGTGTCAATATAGGCACATTCCAATGCATTGTGGGGATTGATTCAAAACACCCTCTGGGCTAAAACATGAATCAAAGCCGCTACTGTCAGAATCTATTCACTGCACTATTCTAATCAGCACACATGTAATTTCCATGCATTGGTTCAAGATCTGACTGTCTAAAGGTCCATTCACACTGCAACTGCAATGCAGTGAGTGGAATGCATGCCTGAAAAGCAATCTCTATCTACCCAAATGCCGTACGCAACAAGTTTTTAACTTGCATTGCAGTGGTTTTCATCAAGTTGCAGAAAAAAGTGATCAATTATCGACAGTGCAGCAGCATTGCAACTGCATTGCAGTGGGAGTGTGAACGGACCTTTAGTCCTCTATATTAGCCTAACCTTAATAGCTACTCTGTAGTTTTGGGCGTATACATTGAACTGAACTTTCAGCACAAGCGCGCTGCAAATGAAAGGCGGCACAGGGTATACTCGCGCGTCGTCACTTCATACCTCAGACGAGACCTAAGTCTAGGTAATGGTGTGGGCAGTACCCCTGAGTTGACATGCAGCTGCTATGTATCCACTCTAGACAATAATTATTCTGCTGTCGGAAAAATATGAAACAGGCACACTTTGGGCATATAGGTCAAAATAGTGAAAATCTATTAATTGGAACATGACAAATGGCCCTCCACACATTTGAGTCAAGCAACATCAGAAATGTACCAAACATATTGATGGGTGGACACTATCCATCTATGTGCCCCCCCAAAAACAATAAGTTTTCCGACCTGTACACTAATCTTTCCAGTCTACTCAGTATACCGGACAATAAGCCATTAGGTTGGTACTGTACAGGAGACAGTCATTGTACACCTAAGACTATTGTACTTGGGAAGACCTATCCTGTAGCTGCAGCGCTTAAATCCAGAGAGTTGTCTAAGCAAAGTCCAACCTCTTGCACACAGTCTCTAATGGCTTAAGAGAGTCTCTTGTGGAAAGAAAGACCGTTGCTATCAAACCAAATAACATCTATGGTATTGAACTGGGAGCAATCTCCCACCTGGAGCCTGACTCCCATGGGCTGAATGGTGATGCCCTCAACAGAGTGCGAACCAGAATTGGCCAATTTAAGGTCTCCTTGCCAAAGGATCTACGAAGCAGATCAGGACCTTACCTGTGGTTGTTAACAGCTCCACAGACAATGGAACATCTCTTTTTCTGCCCACTGTTGTAGCAACATGCACATCAAGGACGCTTGCTGGTATTTAGTGAAGCACCAGACGGTTAACCCATCTCGTGCTGGCTCATATTTGAAGAATTCTAGTTTTTGGACACATAAGAAGTAGCTGCTTTTGGTACAGGTTACCATGCGAGAAAGAATCTGGCCCATAGTGTTGTCATTCAATAACTGGAATTTTAAGGAGGCCCAATGTCTATTCACAGAAAAAGCGCCATTATGCTCTGGGATTGGAGCGTCCAGTATAATAAACAATCGGGCAGTGGTAGTTCAACCAGACAAAGCAGCTCAAATCCAAATATTGTAACAATGTCACCTCAATTAGCAGTAGGGTATAGTAATTCTGCCTGAGATCGTAAAATTCATAATTTCCTATTTAGCATTTTGTGACCTATCACAAAAGTAAAGCTATACAAACTGTCCAAATGGGATGATTGTAACTGTTTGAAATGCGCTGCACCTGTCCTATAACACATTTACCTTCTCTACGAAAGGTAGAGTACCACGAGTTTTAATTTTTCCTATTATACCTTTCCCTTGATTTGCAATGTTTATCTGTATATACAAACCAACAGGTTAATAATATTCCATATCATTTCCCTTCATAATTTTACATTATTGCGACAATACACAGCACTGCCAGTGGCTGCTCTAGCCAGTCCCATTTTTTACTGGCAAATGACCATATCTCCCATCGCAGTACCCTACTGGATACATTTGTTAACATCATGTTGTGAGTTATGTTCAAACAACAAAGAGTTAACTGAGGGGCATTTCGTGATCCCACAGCCTCGTCCCCCCGATTGACCTCAAAGGTATTGAGATTTTTATAGCATCTGAACATTGGCCCATATATAGTATGTGTGCATCTTACGTGCAAATTCGCTCTACTCAAGGAGAAATTTGCAATGTTGTTTTACTAACGTAACTCGGACAGAAAGTACAACTGGTAGGTTCCTATTGAGGCTCGCCATACCATAATTTGCTCATAGCATCCAAACCCAACATTAGAATCAACTGAAATTTTGGAAATAGACCTTTTCTCTGAGGATATCTAGTGAAATTCATAAAACTAAATGGAATTATAGGATCCGAAATACACCTTTAATGTACTCAATAAAAAGGGGTATGTCAGTTTGTAAATTACTCGTTTTTTGGTTGTGCCTTTGCATTCACATGATATTGCCTAATCTCAACCAACCAGTAATAATTGTGTTTCCCGATCAAGTATTTGTATTGTTCCGCATACACCGATGTTAAACACTTGCATCTCTCCCTAGGATACTGTTGCGCTTGCACACCATTTTGTTAAAGCATCTAAAGCTCTCTACTCACTTTTTCTTCTCATCCTAATCCCTGAAATATCCTTCAACTTTCACATCTGTTGGTTTCAAACTAGTTTTCTCTCAATTGTTTGACAACCCAGCCTGGTTCAAGTCCAAAGAAAGTCTGCCGAGATCCTTTTCTCTCATATATTGTGGCTCTCGCAACTATCCTCTCGGTTTCTTTTCATCATTAGTCAATCGGTCCAGAACATAGCCATATTTGCTCTGCGTAGGCGCTGAAACTTCGTTTTTGCCTTACCTGGATTTCCATCATGTTCCGCCAGATACCCACCGCTCTTGGTCCCGTGTAATATGGTACAAGTATCTTTTGGAGGAAAGGTCTTCGCTTTCTTCTTTATTGCTTTCCACGATTGAAGACAACCCAATGGATAGGGCACAATGCTCTAGCTCCTGAGGGTGTCATAGCTAGCCTCAAAGTTGATCAGACCCGGGGTGCACGGTGTCTATCGTTGCATGGTTAGTTTTCAGATGCGTATTGCTACTGTTACCATTTTCATTGTGCCCTGAAAATTATCTGCACGCCTTGGAACAAAGAGTGAACAAACCAAAGCAATATGGTACTAGATATAGTCACTTTGAAGTACTCCACGCACACAATATCCTTCGACTAACACTCTGAGCATGGTGTCACACCAAGCAATTTTTCAATGTTCTGCTTCATAGGGGTCACTGTTCATATCAGAGAACAAAGTGGTTGAAATACACCAAGTAGCCCTAACGAACAATGTGGATTGAATTGCTTTTGTGATAACTTGTTGGTGGTCCATGTTTACTGGGTAACATGCAAGTTATTGGCTGGATGATATGGAAGTAACAATTGACACCGCGCTGATTGACATGAATGGCATTTTATTGACCAAATTTGGTGTGAACCAACAAATTCTCAAGCCCACCTACATGTAAGTCCAGAGTGAGTAATTACAGTGTGACATGGTTTTTCAAGAATACATTTTGCGGCTTACCTTGACACAAAAACAAACCAACAAACAATTCAATATCACAGTTTTTATACGGAGGCAGAATTGGTTTAAAAAGAACATGTAGATTCTATACTAGAGATACGAATAGCTGTTTCATGGATCTATTCTACACTACCCAAATTTTTCTGGCCAATTGGCTTTATGCTTTGGTAAGTACTAAAGCTAATCTGGTTATCAATTGTCCAAAAGGTAGATTTGACTTGCCCTAAAAGTTGCTATGCAACAAATAGTTGTAAATCAATACATCAATATTATATTACCTTGCAAAACCTCTAAATTAACCTACATCCAAAATATCTCCTAATTCCATATAAAAATGTTAAACTAGAGTTTGCGTTCTCTCGGCTGTGCATGCTCACTATATTCAAGAATATAAGTGTGGGCCACCAGCCTATTTCAACTATACTCACCCTGACCTTTGACATTGCATGTGAAACGTGACTTTTGACCTCAACAACATATGATGGATCCCATGTTCCACCTATTGACACAGTTTTGGTTTCCCAATAATCTCACTTTCAAATTAAGGTGAATTTTAAAAAATATACAAAAAATTTAACATTTTAGTGACAAACACATACACACGCATAACAGATTGCTAAGTGGTCCCACAAAATTTAAATTTTTGATACAACTAAATTATAATGCAACAGAGCCTTGTTTGTGATACTAAAAATTAGGGGCATGGTTCGTTTTGATATATGTGCAAAAATTTTGAAATTTTTGAATTGGCAATTAACTTACACTCTTGTAGGCTGGAGAGGAGCTTCAAGTATAAAATATTCTTATACATAATATCATACAAGATGTATTCGCTCTTTAACCATCACCAATCTAGCTTTTTACAATAAACTGTGCTGACCTAATCACAACAAGTCCCCTCTTAAATCTGATGACCCGATACGTATTGCCATTATCATCGTTCGGCTGTATAGAGCAGGCAACTACAATCTTCTTCCAATTGCTGCGTTCCTGGGCTAGGTTTGTAGTGTTCTGGTTGCAACATTTTTTAACTACCCTACCCCCCAAACTAGCTGACATACATTCTACCAAGGCATGACCAATTTATATTGCCTGCTCCTGATTTACAAGGCATTTTGAATCTGTCATCAAGCACATAACACACCCAATTATCCTATTTACTACATTACAAATTGATGATTGGCCAATGGACAGTGGCACCCAGAGAACGACGCTATTTCCGTGCTATTTCACAGTATTATTGGTTCAACAAACTTTAATGGAATCTATGACATAGCATATTTTTGAATGAACCAGTGGTCCAGCTTTATCTCAAACCACCTGCAAACAGCCAGGAATCCATTCCTCAGATGTGGAGTCAAGAAATTAGCCCAAAACTGCATAATTAGAATATTTTTCCTTGGCACCCCCCGGCACTCCTGGATACTCCCATGCTAACTGCTTGTAAATCGCAAGTCAGGTGAATGAATGTGTCGTGCCCTGAGCTAGTTAAATTTTTCTTTCCAGCCTAGCTTTCTTCCTTACCTCATGGGTATATTGTACACCATAAAGCTTCTTCCTTATGTCAATATTCCATCCACATTGATGAAACTGGGTGGGTCACTAGGTTTCCTCTGGGTTTGATGCGACCTCATATCTAGCCATCTGCAGCTCTCTAGACTGATGGGCATGTAGTGCTCGGGGGGTTTTAGACTGGTGAAAATAAACTATACATGCTTTAATGGAGTGAGTGGACAAACTTGTTCCAAAGGGCACTATAAGAAATGCAATGGCCTTCTCAAACACTCCATGGATGGATGCGATTGTACCTAGTACATTATTCCATAATGCCATAGGAAATAAGACCCCCCAAAAAAGTAACGCAGAATGCCTAAATACCCCCATAGGTCCAACCCTTTGGCCTTTGCCGAAAACTAAACTTCTACAATAGTTAATTCTTCTTCCGTAATTTTTATACCCTTTCTTGCCCCATTGCGATCAATACTGCCAACACAAACCCTTAAAAAAAAAATTCTCCCTTTTTAAAAGTTGCAATAAGGTTAGCCATATGATTGCCATTCAGTGAAAGATCACATTCTCCCGGGCGTGTGTCACTAGGCATGGTTTGTGTATTTAACCTTGCAAATATGTCTCATTGCACAACTTTGAAAATTTTGACACATTTTCGCAAAATTGCACATTGTTGTTAGGCAATATTGATCACAATGGAAGCCAGAAAGGGGTGTCAAAAATTTGCAGAACAAAAACACAGACATTGATATCAATCCTTTTATGTTTTTTGTGCATAGACCAATGGTTTGTAAACTTACTGGGTATTTAGCCATGCTGCATTACTTTTTTAGGGGTCTTTTAGTTCTTTTTAACTGCACTATACTTGCATTGTAGAGCGCATTTTCTACAGAGGACTCAAAACCCGCTGCTATTTGTGGGGGATATTTCAGATCGTCCCTTCCTACGGATGTACATATAGCCAAAATTAGGCGTACAGGCTCCGAGATGAATCGTTGCATTTTATTGTCAACAGCATTCGGAACTGATTTGACACGTCTGGAGTTTCACCATACTTTTTTGTCAAAACGATGACATTCTGTAACATCGCCTCTTAACAGACAAAATGCTTTTAAGTCGTTTGCCCATTCTTATACCCACCAGTGGCGATTTAAGGGAAGGGCCCTGTCAGCAGCTTAAGGTGGGCCCCTTTAGCAATCAAGAAGCAACGCAATATTGAACTTAAGTGCGACTAAGGTGTGTCAGAGGGGCCCTGAGAGCAATATTTCAGGGGGCCTGTCAGTAGCTGCTGACACTGGGGGGCGTGACTTCCTTACATCCGCCACTGGACCCCTGGAAAGCCGAATTATGATTTTAATCAATAGGCCAATAATACAAATTAAATCCAGAATTATAAAACATAGAGAGTGAGAATTACACCAGGCAAACCTAAAGCATCTTTTTCTCACATACATGACCTCCACATGACTCCACATGGTCTAACATACCCTTCCTGGGAGGATACTACACCTATTACCTGCTCAATCTTTCTCATAACATGGATACATCACCCACTATCTCTGGCACAAACTGCAACTACATGCAATCTGAAGGGTGTTGTGTTGTCAGGAAATAGAAGAGTTACATTTTACATTCTGCAGTAAACCGATAGACACAAATTACATTGTGGTCGCTGCCATTGCGGTTTTGTGAATGGGGCCAAATGTCACATGCGTCACCAAGGTCACCAACCTCGCAAAAAACGCACTAACCCTAACCCTGCCCCTCCTTTCCACCAAGTTAACATCATCAACGTACCCTTACGGAACTCTAACTGTATGCATCTATTAAGGGTTAACATTTACCAGAACAGACACACACACACATACCACCAGAGTATCCGTATGCCATTCTGCAGATGACACAACAAATGTGGGCAAAATTTGAAGTGACTTCTTGGGAGGAGGGAGGCCCAGCAAACCACAAGTCAGCGTCTCATAACTGATGGTGAAAGGTTTTTTGCTTTTTAAAACATAAAAATTAACACTATTAGATATAAAGGATGTCTCCTGCATGGTGAAATTTTTATTAATTGCTGAATTGCTCAACACATCAACCACTTATTTCCTCACCGAAATGAGATGATCACACTACTGCATGCTTTTTTTGCGAAGATTAAAAAGGGATATAATTTCCAATCATCCGACATAACTTGAAATTACATATAATCAACACTTAAAGTATATCTGCTGGGTTAGCGTACCATAGTTGATATTGATACATTGACCAATCGTGTACATGTCACATGATGGGGGTACAAAAATGAACCCCAAATAATCCCTATATAGCCTTTGACCCTACATCGCTGGATTACACACAGCTACTAGCTTTTGCTCATTCTATCCATGTCCCATCGAAAACCATCTACATATATTATACTTTGAATGAATCCCTTAGGTTAGACAGTTTTACTTAAAACAATTTAAATACCACCCCACTCAAGCCACCCACGTCACCCACCACCTAATAAACAACTGAAGTTATTCTTATTCTTAATCTCAGTTTTCATCAATAGAGTTGACCACATTTAATTTGCTCATCCTTTTGGAGAACTTACTGTTGTCCAACATTGAATGGATATTTTGGAATAGCCAAGTAGAAAAGGTGTTTTTGTCCACCTTCGTGTCCAAAGTAAGTCCTCGTTCCTCTTGAAATTTTGACCACTCTTGCCACGTTCCTGATTCATCTCCACCATGGGTACCTCTTCTACTTCTCTATTTTAAAAGAAAACAGGTAAAATTATTGGTATTAATTTTTCTTTTTCATTTTCAGAATAGTACTGACAGACTTCTGCCTAAGCAAGTTTAGGAAGTGACTAGACATAATTTAGCCATATGTGGCTCATTCTGCTGGGTGGGATACTGTGTACACATTTGATTATAGTACCAATGCATTTTACATTTTTAGCCTATTTTTCAACTTGACTCACTGACCTTGACCTTGGCACACCTTTGACCTGCTCATCAACATATGAAGGATCCCCTGGTGCACCTATGAACTCACGGTTGGTTCCATTGAACTTCAACTTTTCAATTGATGACCAATTTTAAAACTGACACATGCATGGCAACTTTTCACAGTCAACCAACACCCTGATTGTGTGAATGGTATTTGTACATGTAGCACTTGCTTGTAATTTTATAGGACTGGATTTGATAGTGCTGAATTTTCAGCTTTAGCCTTGGTGTTGTTAGGATATTTTGTTTTGATTTTAAACCTACTAACATTTTGAGGTCTCAGCTTTGAAATTTAATAACGTTGAACAAAGGTAGGTCAAAAATTCACCGCTACTTTTTTCCTAATAAAAGACTTGCTGCAGGCCATTTTTAAAAGTTTCCGCTTTAGGTTTTGAAATTTTTACACAACTACATCATCTCTCCTCTATACAGTACAATGGAATCTCAGTGTTAACATTTTCAAAGCAAAGAATCATGCTTTTTTCCAGGCTTAAAATTGTTTGACATAACGTGATCATTTGATGTTGGTTTACTGTGAAAAGGCCCACATTAACATTTATACATACACATGCCACCCAACCGATTCCTATTAAAGTGGTCCTGCTGTTTTTTTCTGCTTAAAGGCATACTCCACTCTATTTCTTAAATATTTTTGTCATTAACGAATGTTAAGGACACAAGTTAAAACACATAATGGAGTTATGCTTAGCATACAGTGGTCCTGCCCACTATTCTTGGCCCCCCCAAAAAGGAATGGCCTTAAGTTACAGCAACTCTTGCATATAGCCACAATCATTTTTTTGGTTTTCTGTCGCTCAAAAACCAAGGCTAACTTACAATACCCTACCATTGTCCGCCGCGGAAGCCAAACCTTTTGAAAAACCCAGGCAACGGCGAGAGCGCGAAGCCAAACCTTTTTAAACCCAAGCAACGGCGACAGCGCGAAGCTGTACCTGGGTTTTGGTGCCGTGGAACTAACAGAAGATAACTAATAGTTATTTCAATTTAAATATGAACATGATAGAAAACCATGAACATTTGAGTGTTAAATGTAGTTGTTTTTTACGATTTTGGCATTTCCCGTTTTTCTTCAATAAAGTTGTTTTAAACCACGAATGTTCGAGTTATTAGATTGAGCTTGATTTGTTCTATTATTTAGCTTGATTTGTTCATAGCTTGATTTCTACTAATTTTGGCTAATTTTGGGCCTATTTCCTGCCCTCCCGATAGTTTTGGCTAATTTTTGGCCTTTTCCGTTTTTTAAATAAAGTTGGAGTTTAGTTTTAACTCCATAACGTTTTCGAGGTTTCATTCGATTTAGCTTGCTTTGGTACAAAATCAGGGCTTTTGATTTTTTTGACACTTGATATTGTGAAATCTCTCGTTGCAGCACCTTAATGTAGGAACAAACAACCAAATAGTGAAAAAAATATTTGAGGAAAATTTGGTCACACCACTCTCCCGCAAATAGACATACGTGATTCCGACTCAAAAAATCTACACTAAACAGCTGATTGTGTGGTTTACACCAACTGGTCTATAAACAAGATCAATGATATTGTGTTTGAGGTCAAAGTCCCTGTACATGTCATGGTGGCACATGGCTTTTTTTGATTACAGAAACCGATAAAAACGTTAAAACTACCTTGCTTTTAAAACACAGATTTCAAGCAACCACTTGCAGGTTATGTTAGCAACCTCATGCCAGTAACAAAAATGGCCAAGGAAAAAACTATTCGCACGACTGTTGTGCGGAGAAGAACTTGTTCACTATTCGTACGACAGTCGCGGAGAACAACGCACGACCGCCGACGTCACGCATACAACGCACAAATCCAATGCATGCTGTCAAAAGCCGAGAGTACGGCAAAACCTCCAAAATCGCAGGTCCTGCATCGATCTTTGCCTGCCCCCGACTCATTACTATTATCTTAGAGGTTTAGAAGTAGACCTACTGTTCATTTTTTATATCTCTTTTTTCAGTTCAAGTAAAAAAATAAACATGTTCCCATTCCCGATTTGAAGATTCTCCAAAGTTTTTTTATTTTGGAACTTCCGTTAATAATTTTGCTTGGAAAAGAAAAGAAAGAAACGTACCGAGTTGCTCATTTGGCCAATAAAGCAAAAATGTGGAATATGGAAAAGAAACGGAAAAATGAGGGAGAAAGAAAAATGAGGTTTGGTTTAGGTGAAAATGGGACTGAAATTAGTATTCTGCCCCCACATCCTTCAACATGCAGTTTTATTCCGTGAGCTGCAAATTCAAGGGTGGGCGGCCAATAATAAAAATCTCCAGAAAAATACATGCCAAACATTAGGGATCGAACCACGCCCTGGGATTTAAGTATTTAAGAGCTACCATGCTTACGACAGGTCGGTGTTACACTGATATATCTTGATTCTAAAAAATATTACGTAGTTTATTTTTGTATTGCACATTAAATAATACCTAGCACTAGAACTCTTCAACGGAAGTGCCTTCAACTGCTATTTTACTTTATAATTCATTATCTTTGAAAGGCCTTTGAAACTCAATTATGGTTTCTAGTCACCATTTTTTCAGCCAAATTAGGGTAGTCCCAGAAACTGTGACTTCAGGGCAGTGGTTTGTGATCTTTTCCCATTTGGACGTTATCATCTTCCACTTCGAGAAGTCACAGTGATTCAAAGGCGTTAAAGACGTTTAACACAGCGTGTGGAAACCCGACTGTTCGAACCACAACTGCGTCATTGGTGTACATTAAACTTCTTAGACGCTTAGTTTCTCACCTTTTGCATTGTTGGGTATGTTGGCTTCTTATTGCGTAAAGTGGTCTGAACATCGGATTAATAATGGTCTTTCACAAAGAAGTTTATTTTGAAAAACTCGCCACTTTGCAAGTTCTCCTGGTCTCGCCTCCATCTTTATTAATGATTATAGATTGTGACGTATTTTGCCTTAAATCGATATGAACGTGCCAAATTCGACTGTAGTATGGGAGAAATCGGGCGCATATTAGGCGTATTCTAATTGATGCGAAGTTAAAAGCAACGGGGAAAACATCGCCTGAAATGCGGCCCAAATACACCACCCCGCCAGAGTGCACCGCTCACCCAATTCGACTCCAAGTACCAAAGAAAAAACCTTTTTTTAAGTCTACGGCGGGTGTGGAAAGTACGGCGCATGAACGTTAGTCTCTCACGCCAATCCAAATTTAGATAATATTTTTTGCAGGTCTGTGCCAATACCACATGTACACCATGCGTAAATTCCCACGGGGTACAATACTTCTGCACGCCGATTGGCGAAACGAACCGTTTGAATTACTCTCGATATTTGCCAGTGATTGTGTCTATCGATACAACATGGAGGACTAGACGAAGTACAATGAAGATTTGGAGCTCAACATATTGGATATAAATTTACCTGTAGAACTTTATAGCATCACTTGTTTAAAACAATTGCTATTTTTTTTAATGTAAGGCTAGTGACAAATGTATTTGTGGGTGTATATCCAGGGCAGCCATATATTTTGGGCAAAAGACCACCTTGAATTTTGTTTACACTAAAAACTTTCTTCGGCACAAACCAGCTCATGACTCAGATAATCAACGATAACAACAACATACAAAAGTTAAAGACTATTAGTCATGCTCATCAGGATAATAATGAGGGAAAGGGAACTATTTCATTATTCATTATTTGGGATGTCTAGTATGGTATTTTTCACAGTTGATACGTGAAATGAACCTAAAGGGGATCGACGAAATAACAAACAATTGGGGTCCCGTTTTTTTATTAGACTCATTTCCGAGACAGGTTTCCTACAAAAATTCCATATCGACTGAAAAGGTGATGCTTGAACAGAATTTTCAAATAATGAATTATTTTCAGAATTGCGCCCAAAAATCATAACGCAGGCGGGGGACCCGAGAAACTAATATCGAGTTTCAAGGGCCTAATATTTATAATTTCCAGTAGTATCGAGAGTTTTCAAAAGTGATTTGACGGGCCTTGGAATTTTTCGAGAATTCAAAGACGTGACTGCGCCGTGCGTCAGGGTTATAGGGGGGGGGCGCTTTTCACAGCATTCCAATATGTTATCTGGCCAGACCTTTCCTCCAGAACAACCCCAAGCTCAGAGAATACGAAGAGCTGGAAATGTTCAGGTGAACCAGGTGCATGCATTGTATTTAGTTCTGCTGAGCATAAACCTTTTTGTCTTTCATTCATCTTTTAACATTTGTACTTTATCTCATATCAGCTAACGTAAGGTTATGGCCGCTGTACATGGACTTGGTATCATCAACAATAACAAATGCCCAAATGTGAAGTCATCTTGACAATCGTCAAGATTTTTTTCAAACTTACCTCAACAGGATCTTACAATACTACAGAACAAGAATCCACCGTTGTTTTGTTGACCACAAATGAACGTGTGGGTCGACCTTTGACCGCCACACTCCAAACTGGGCAACCACTCACTCATTACAAGTTTTTAGGAGAAATAATTCGCGTTGAAAATTCATCAATTAGTACTTTTTTTCATTTTTTTCACCGTTTGGATGAAAACAATGTGTGGATTCTTGTCTGTAGTATTGTCAAATGCTACAGATGTCCGTTTGCGGTAAGTTTGAAAATCTGACGATGTCAGATGACTTGTAAAATTTGGCCATTTTGCTTATGTTGATACCAAGTCCATGTACAGCGGCATAACCTTTACGTTAGCTGATAATACGATAATGTCTCAAAGTTAAAAGAGGAATGAAAGACAAAAGGTTATGCTCAGCAATAACTAGCATTGTATTCTTCACATCCTTGGATGATCTGGAGGGAAACTAAACGTCCATTCAATATAATTTACCTTCCGTGCACGGGCCCTAATAGCTAGGCGACTCCTATGCCAGAATCTAAAATATACACCTATGGCACTTATTATGAATTTATTTTGCTATTTAATGTGGGATCTTTTTTATTTCACTTAAAGAAAGTGCCGGTCAGCAACCTCTCAAATGACCTGTGCCGGTCGGTGAAAGCAAGTGCTGGTCATGGCCGACTGCCGCCGAAGCTATATCCCTGTCTTGTGGGATAGCGGTTCCATTTTGGCCGCACGACCGTTGTGCCGATAGACACTTTCAACCAAGAAAAAATACACATTATGAGGATTTTTTTCGGTGTTTTCACTTGATCAGCAAATCGTAGCCCGAGGGTGCTCTGGCTTTTTCCGCTACGATAGCCCTACTAATCTCGCTACTAAGCAGAGAGGCAGTTCATTCATAAAACCGGGATCCACTGCCCACCATATGGCCACACAGTCACGAATTTTAGTATACTTACAGTCCTCTGTGACACGAAATCCTTGCATATGTGATGTCACTCCTTAGCAATCCCCACAAGCTCAATTTTTTGAAATACCACAGTGCACATCTCAATAGCTTACCAATCCGTGAAAATGTTGACCCTAAACGGCCCAATGACGGAAAATTTTAATGTTCGATTCCGCTGGTTCCTTTCCCGCCGACTTCTTTTGGTCTCTCATCATTTCACAATTGATATAGTCTGAGCCATGAAGGCGCAGGGCACTGGCGTACCAGGGGGTTCGTTATAGGGTTTTAACATGCACAAATGCATGTACTTTGTTTTGTGCATGCAGAACTTTCCTTGTGCATGTCAAATTTTGTATTTTTTTTTCAAGCCCAATTTGGAGGAAAAATCAAGGGTATGTGCATGTAATTTATTTTCTAAATCGCCCCCTGTGCGTACGTTGGGGATTTTTGGTACTGTTAAAAATCACTGTTTCAAAATCAGTAGAGTGTTAAAACGCATGACCTTGAAGGAATCAGTAAAGGAAACACTGGGCGTATATACATTAGGACTATACATCAAATAACATGTAACGATTTTCAATAAGTTGCTTTGTTTTAGTTTTTTTGGTACTGATTCTGGATTTGCTTATTCCGCCTCGGATTTCTGCTGCCACCCATCCCTGTTTTTCAATAGAGAATGGCACGTAGTGTTGTAGGACTGGACTAGGAGGTATGTACGGACGACGTGCCACGCTAAAACTATGCTAGGTGAACAACTAGGAATGACCGACATCCAGCAGGCGAGGGCAGGCTCAAAATCTAAACTCCAAAAGTTGTGACGTACACTCATTCTTAACTGTGGTAATCCTATGGGAAATCACAAAAATTTGTGTTTTGGACAATAGAGCCCAAAGACAATGGGAAAAAGAACATATGGGTCCAGCCAAAAATAGTCATCAATCAAAGGTGAAATTTCCAATTGCTTTGTATGAGTGAATATTGTCCATGGTTTGAGTAGAGTCAATAATTGAGTTCATGATCAAACAACTTTAATTCGGTAAAAAATAGCGTCGTTGGCGAGATATAACAAGTAAAGATAAAATGGCGCCCTCTGGATGTGGTGGGACGGAATTAAAAGTGAGATTTAACTGAATATAAGAGGTACAACAAAATGTTTTTGATATTTAGAGGAGCACTTAGTAGATCTTTTCATAACCAAAATATGTTACCTGTGTTTCAGAGAACGAGAAGATCAAAAAATAATAAAATAATTCCGTCCCACCACATATTGTGAGGGTTATTTTAAGTCACACGAACAAAACAAAAATATAATTTTTCAGTCAAAACAAGTGCGAAGACCATCAATATTAGGCAAACTAATATTTTCTAAAAAGAATCACAGTTTTAATACATTATATTGATTTTGTGATGGTTTTTATTGTTTTGTAGTTTCTTCTCATTTGTGGTGGGACTGAAAAGCAATTGTTGGTGGGACGGAATAACCATGGAGGGCCTGAAATTTGCAGTTATCATGATTTTTTAGCATTTTTTTATGTAATTCAAACATATCTCAGATTTAAGAAGTGAAAGAACTGTATTCACTCGGCCCTAAATCATTTTAAAAATTCTAGAATCACCTTGATTTGAAAAACTTTTATTCACTATTGGAGCACATCAATCGTATGATGAGATGTAGCAACCCACATGTGTCAATATCTGCCTGGACATCAGGAACTTCTTCAGTGTCTCAGAAATTGACTGGGGTACAGGGGATTTGGTCCCAATGTATTTTATGACATGAATTGTTTCCAGAGGTGGTGGTTGAGATTGGTACCATAAACCAATGTTACGTGCCAAGTTCAGTCCCTGGGGTAACTGAAGTGGCCTGGAAGACCAGGCGAATGCAAGTAATGACCCTAACTATTTATGTTCTTAGAAAGATTCCACCTCCCATCCAGTTGGGACAAGAGGTTTAAAGGTTAACAGCATCAATGTTACCTGAGCAATGGTGGGACATTATAGGTAATCCTGCCCTAGAAAATACCTAGAAAAAATTAAGTGGTTCTAATTAACGAAAATTCAAATTCAAATATATATTCAGTAACCACTAACCATGGTAACTGATTTGTTGTTGAAGTAACAATACCTTGTACTTGGGTACAGAAATACATTATTAATGAACCATAATGTAGTAATATTTCACTTAAATTTAGTTTCGATCAAGACATTTGTCCAAGTTTTGACAATTTAAAAACAAAAAAACACGCGTTTTTTTTTTAAATTCCGTCCCACCACATTCCTTCCCACCACCTCAGCAACAACCATTTTTTTTAAACCATGCCTATGAAATTTTGGGGATTCTCTTTTTCATATTCTGTTGCAGTTAATATCTTAGGATAGTTGTACTATATATCAGTGTTAAAAATTTAAGGCCATATCCTTGTACTTTTTGCTAAAAATTACAGAACGTTCGGTGTTACAATTATGTGTAAGCTATCGCTCCGTCCCACCACATCATAAATTTGCGTTGCCTGGAACATCTACACCTTTGATTCTTTTTTGTTTGTTTGTATATGTAGTGTATAACTACCTTGTTCTCACAGACCTTAATAGGATCCATTAACACAACCTAGGGAGAATACAAACTGAAAAAGTGCTATCAATTCCGTCCCGCCACAACGGTATTTTTTTGGCTCTGACCCAAATGTCTAACTTTTGATAACTTATGTACCATGTTATGATACTATCTGTTATGAATAAAGCGCATTTTTTGAAATTGACCCCCTTTGTCAAAATAAGCCTAAACTACATTTTGTACAGCAAGGCATTGACACTTCCCGTTCAACAAATTTTGACTAACTGGCAACATACATTTGTCCATAACTCGGCTGCCAACTTTTTGCACACCGACATGAGTGACCCCTCATTTTTTTAAGTTAAATATTATCTTTTCAATGAAAACACATTTTAGTTAAAATTTTCCAACTCAAAATTTTCTTGGTTAACCCAAACAAGCTAAGCAAATCGCTGCTTCTCCCTTCAACCTAACAGGCAGCTGTTAAATAATAAGCGAGGCGCGAAGCGAAGCTCTTAAGACAATCGCGTATACACATATTGAAAAGCTCATTAATGAAAATCTATAGTCTGACAGGTTTAAAAAATACCGACCTTCATTTGATCCCCCTTTTCGTTCTTACCATTAACTCCGACGGGAATTATTAATCGACGGGAAAACTAACAGGAATTCGCCATTTTTAAAAATGTAATTAATTTGTTAGTCGATATTCAACAAAAAACCATATTTATAATAACTCCATTCTGTTGGATATTTTGTTTTCTGAAAAATTTCGTTTGTATGTACTTGTTTCTAACATTAAACCTATGATAAGGTTGTTCTGTGTTTTTTTACAATCATGCTTGGAATAATTTAAAAAGGACGCAAAATATTGCTGCTAGCGGCGATGCAATGACGTTTAAATTCGGAGGACCCGTGTTTGTACCAGTCATGCCAGTGCTTGTTAAAAGCTGGTGGGTAATCTAAACCAGGGCCTTATACTCTTAACACAGCGGGTTGCAAAAATCGATCGTTCTTTCCATAAATAGAGGGCAGCATCAACACAGATGGCTGGCGATGGCGAATTTAATGATTGTTGTCCCAGTTATCAAATATTGTATTGTTTCCAATTTTCATATTTTTTTCAGAATGGGAATCAAGGCCAAGGCAAGGTCAGGGTTGGCATGGTCTGCTCTATATAGTCCGAGGTTGCTCTGAATAGACACTCCATATTGGGTTGTGGTCGTTGTTACTAGGTCAGAGATGAAGATATAGTATTACGGGGGTCCATTCAACATTTTAAAACTGGCATTTACTCTCCTTGACATACAAATCCATACCAAAGGTCCACTGATCTTATTTAACGGATTGTGCATTAATATAATTGTCAAGTATAACGAGGATTGTGGGCGTACAAACTGGCGCAAAATGAAAGAAAATCATGAAAATTTGAGGCAATGAAGCTACCAAAATTGCCTTTATTACCATTCTACATCGAAAACTTGGTAGAAAAACTGTTTTATAATACCTCAGTATGGACTTTATTTTTGTCCCTAATAGATTTATATTCATGATAATAACACCCAGGGAATCGTACCGATAGAAGGTCAGTAAGTGAAGTATTTTAAAATTTTTTCCTACAGGTTTTGTGTCGGAAAAACCCCGTGATCTCTATATACTTAGTCTCATTATGCTCATGGCTATGACGTGTCCAGCTAGGTCTTATCATTGGAATCGTGAAACCGAAGCAAACATGGCAATGCAACTGAGATTCGCGATTTTATATTGTCATTTGTAGTTGTTTGAAGTCATGACAGTTAAACTTACAGAGTATAAAGGCCTAGCTCTTTATGTCCATGTCATAACTTAGGGCTACATAAACAGGCCAGCAGTTCATGTGAGTTTTAGGGCATGTTTAGGACAGGTGTTAATTCATAATCTCACCTTTTTAGGTGCGATTAATACTTATTAACACA
>JAMKCH010028337.1:0-36782 GCA_023653785.1 Ophioderma brevispina
CTATTGACCCAATTATACAACAACAATAACGTAATACGAAAGGGGCGTGTGAACAAGAAAAGAAAATAAGCTGGTATGCAAAATCAGATTGAATGAGATTGAGTTAACTGGCCTTTACATCAATTGACCATTGGTTAGGAAATATTGAATGTTACCTGCATGGACACCAACAATACCTTCGGCTGACCCCTTCATTAACAATCGATAAGCAATTGATTTAAAAATTGGTTGGTGCATAGGCAAGCCCCAAATGCCAGAAATAAACCCGATTGTATAAAACAACATTGCTTGAGTGAGATTGAGTGAGAGTAACTGGCTAATACATCAATTTGTAGACCGCTCTGGTCCATTGGTTCGAAATAATTAAATGTACCTGCATGACACCAACCCTACCTTTCGCCGACCCTTTCATTAACCAATCGATAGCAATGATTAAAAATTTCAATTGGTGCATGCCAAGGCCAAATGCCAGAACATAACCCCGATTGTAAAACAACATTAATGGAAGTAAAGAGTCGTTAAAAACACATTCGCTTGACTGACAAAGAACGGTTGCCAACCAAAACAATCGAGTGGTGCGTTTAGTGTTCAATGGTGGCAGGATGATTCAATTTGGTACAAAAGGAAGATAACAAGGGGTGGTATCTCACCGTTTTAACTCGCTTTTCAAACCGGAGAAGTTGCAACTCAATCACATTGAAAACAAGTTGGTCTCACCAACGTAACATAGCGCAGGCTGACAGTATGCAGAGCCCGCATAGGTCTTGCACCTTGGTATCATCCGGTATATTCCATTAGCAAACTCATGAAACGTACTCCTTCAACTGGCGTGGAATCCTTTCGAGAATAATTAGATAATTTAGAAGCTTTTAACATCGGCAAGGTAAGCGTAGATATAGGATACGATGGAGAGGGGAAGCTCCTCTACCACACGTGAACTTGTCCACACACCCACGCCAAACGACAAAAATTTAATTTATACGAAAGTAATGAGAAAGGAGAAAACCATCCTACGCACGTGAAGCCATGATGAGTGTGAACGACAGAACACGGAAGCCATTTACAAAAAGGACAAGGGCAGCAATGATCCGATGGATGCTGTTGGCCTGAAAAGGTGAGCGATGATTGGGAAAGGAGCATTGAGGATGATATTTAGCATATAACAACATCGGCGATCATTGGAGCTTAACGAGCAAACACCAAGGACCGCGACGTGATTCTTTTCGACAGGCGTTACAACTAGTTTCCGTCAGATGGACTTCGGAAACATTACTACGAAAATCTGAGGTTATCCGTACACAAAAAAACTTAAGTGTATCGATTATTAGCATCTGGCTTGTCATATCCGTGTGCATATGGAAACTGAACCGCTTTCAAAGAAAAAATTGGCATAAGGAATCACTAAAGTCAACAACTTGAAAAAAAAATATAGGAACAGTATCTAAGAAACATTAATATAAACGACTTTCTTTCTCTTTAATCTAATTATTTTCCACAAAAAAAACCACTAAAATCCTAAAAATGAAGAACTCGGGTCCAAATCATTCTGACTAACCCTAATTTAACCATTGGATACGTTAAACCTTTTTAAAACTATTAATGTTTAAAGTTATGAACAAACAACAGAATAAACTTTAAACCATGTATTTTGTGGTTTAAAGCTTTAAACATTTTAGTTAAGTTTGAAAACACCTGTAGCTCTAACCCTGTCTACCCTTCAGGGTTTCCCGCCTTATAGCAAAAAAAAAAAGTTTTAAAAAAGTGTAAGATGGTTTAAAGATTCTTAAAATTGGCCTGCATTAGAGGTTGCTTTTGTTCTTTGACAGATGTTAATAGGCTTCCGAGAAATACAAGATTTCGTTGACATAACAGGACAATGACACCGGAACGCGTTTACAAAACGTTTATTTGGACCAAAACCTAAATATTAGCCATCAGGAGGTTGAGAAGGCCGAGCGCGGTGTCTGGTGCAAGATACAACCACAGGTGAGACCTAAAAGCACTGGCGGTCTACGGGACACAACATGGCGAGATTATTAAACGGTAAAGCCGCTACAAGAGATGCATTACTGGTGGCCAATAGGATTAGTATTGAAAGCAGAAAGGAAGGGAAACGGTTAAGGTATAACAAGCAAGCACACTTTACGAATATTGGAATGAAAACGCTCATCGGTCATAGCATGAATATGAACATAATATTTGTTTGGTATATTGAAAAAAGAAACGTGGGATAATAACACGAAAGGTTGTCCAGCAAATTGAGTATGGGACTGAATGCCCAAATAGGCCATTTGCATATTTGTTACTCCTGGCACACAGTACTGTGTGTGTGTTGTGTGTGTGTGTATGTTTGATAGGGTGTGTGTGTCGCTCTTGTGTGTGTGTTGTATGTGTGCGGGCGTGTGTGTATGTTGTGTGTGCTGCTGTGTGTGGCGTGGCGTGATAAATGCCAACAGGATGGATAGATAGTAGATGAGATGGATTTGTTAATCAAAATGTTACGTTTATTTGTTTTAAACAGCTTATTCTTACCTGTATCTACACCAAGGCAAAAAGAATATGAAGTAATTGGGCATTTTTTATAGAATTGTTTTCATGAAATAGGGTTTAATAATTCGTCCCAGGATGCCTAAAAGTATACTCGAGAGAAACGTGTAGTCGAGACCCCGTACTTGAAAAATGTACTAGAAAAACTACTTGTCCGTTTCAAATCTGCTTATATCCCATACGTTCCTAGAGGAAAATGACTATCAAACCGACGATCACCGCAAATTTCCATGCCCAAACGAGCAGAATGTGTCCTACCCCCCCCCTTGCCTGACACCAAGACAGACTGAAAATAATGGTATTATTTAGCACAACTGTGCTCGAAATTACTCGGAAGTATAGTTCTCTCGCTCAAAAATTGCACCACAGTAATGTCCAACTGGAGAAAAAGTACGTTCTAGCACACTTTTCGATTATACGATTACACTCTAAATGCCGAAAAGTTATACCATTTTATGATTGCACGTTTGACACATTTAAGAATGTCTAGAGAAAAAGTACATGTCGAACATTGTTACTCGAATATTACAGGTACTCGGAATGACAAGCGATCCTAAACAGTGTTTACTCTAAATGCCCGGAACAAGTACTATTTTTCACGTTCAAGATTTGCACCTCAAAAATTACATTACGTTCGCAAATGTACTTGAAAGGTACTCGTTTTGACTTAAAAAAGCACTTTAATAATGCTCTAGAGAAAAAGCAGTTCATTTGAGTAGGAAATTAATATTGAAAAATTTTTACAAACGTGGCAACGTTGTCAGAATGATCCTAGGGAGGGTGGGTCAGATGCATGGGGAAGAGGTCAAGGGATCTAGAGTCATTTTATGCCACATTATGTAAATGTTTAATGCGCAAAGAAATTTTAGGAAACGGTAATTTTGATTGTAAATGTATAATATTTAAAGTTCATTAAATTGTATTTTCAATCCATAATAATGTCGTAATATTTTTCAGTAAATAACCAGTTACTCAATTTGTTTTATCTGAAGATTATAAAAGCGTTGCGGATGATTTAAACAATATTACAAACATTTTCTTGCAAGAAGCAAGTTTATCCGTGAAACCCGGTAAATATGTAGACCTTGATCGTTGTATCTGTACCGCTAACCATAGATATTGAGATACCCGGAGCACGACAACACGGAGCGTCTATATTCTTATCAGAATCTTTTTCACTGATAAGCAGGAGTCAATGAGATTTGTATTAGCAGGAGATCCGGGGCAAGGTAAATCCCCCATTGTGCGCTAAGATTGCACTTTGACTGGTCCACATGATGGCCTCTTCGCCTCTCAAGGCATACACCTCCTCTTCATTCTCCAGTTAGGTTTGAAGACCACCACAGCAAATATCGAAGATTGCTATATGTCTACCTCATTCTGCTTTCTAAAAAAGTAAAATCGAACCGAAAAAAGCTAGGCGAACGTATCCGTTATTTAGGCAAATCTGTTTTGTGGTGCTCGATGGAAATTAGCATGAGTCTCCTCCAGGTTTATTGGGACATCTGACACTGGAAATTTAGTAAATATCATTAAGTTCCGACGACTTCACGAGAATGCCGTGTACCGAGTTACAACAGACTTGGCGAGAACACTAGCTCACCAAATCCAAGCATACGACAAACGCTTAGAGCTCTCCAAAGATGAAGAATCCGATGTAAAGTCATACGTACAGAAATTGTTTGGCTATAACAGAATGTTACAAAACCATAGCATTAGGCAAGCGTTTGGAGAAATATGTCAATGATAACAACCTCCTTGTGGATACTTCTAACCACCACCCCATTGATAATATTGTGGATCTGTTGTATTGGGTGAACCTGATGGAAAGAAAGCGATTCCAGAGAGAATCGGTGAGCTGTATGACGAAATTATAACCCTGATGTACTGAGCCAACCTCATCCTATACTGGCCAAGGTGGGTGCTATTTGTTGGTTACAAACGTACCACAGTTATCTTTATTTCAAAACCCGGGCCATTTTCTTCTTTCCAGATCCTGAAATCTGTTTGAAATCTAGAAATTAGCATTGCTTGGGAAAACCAAGCTTCTTTTAGAATTCCAGTATTTTAAAAGTGTAAACGAAAACACAAATACTCCAACCTTAAAACTCAGGACGAAGAAAACGTTTTGAAGTTAATTGAATTGTGTTAAAGAGTGTTTTCCAGTTCCTTCCCTACCTTTCCAATTATTGTAACACGTTTAAAATATTAGTGGAAAGTTATTTTTAAAATCCATATTTGTTGGCTGGCACCATACGCTAAGATTAAGCCTTCTTCTGTTCCAAATTAATTCCTTTATTTACCATCTTGCCATTTTAAATAAGGGAAATTGAAAGGACCTCTAGCCCTTTCAATTCTTTCTTTCTATCGTACCAAACACGTAGTTCTCATATTCCATCCAGAAATGGTTTACAATTTCCAGGTAGCCCCACTTCTGCATGAAACCTTGGATCGCCTTCTGTGTAATTAATGTTTGAGACAAATGCCATTCATCCCATGAGGAGCCAGGTCCAGGTGGAAGATGCTCAACAGGTTCAATATCAATAATCCCTGAAACTCTTAACAATATTATTATAGTCTGATATAACCCTAATTTAAGTATTTTAGTTTCTGACATATCGCAAAATATCTGCCCTTTAATTCATTCAACAATGTCGGAAGCTCTTTTTCCATGTGGACCGAGCTTCCCTTTACGCAAGAAGAAATACATAAAAAGAAATACATAAAGTGCAAGCAAAACTTAATCGATTAATTTGCTCTCCTAGTCCAAGTTCTCACAGTTAAAATGCCCTATATCACCATCAGTGCTCCAAATATTTTAAACACAAAGCAGGGGAAACAAGATCAAGCCCCATTGAATGCAGAGACGTTGACCTCTTCTGTTCCCCCCCTACATCGGAAACTAATGCATTGAGACATCAAGGCTATTCCTTATTTTAAATCTATAAACTCCAACAAAAAACATAAAAAAACATTTGCACATGTTTTAATCCAAATCGGAGCAACTTTAATAAGTTGACCCCTGTACAACTGACGGAAGTTGACCTTATATTGATTTGTGCTGTTTTTTTTACCTCTAACTCTGAAACTTTAGGGCTGTAGTACAGTACATATACCCCTATACCTTTTCTGATTCCTTATGTTAACACTAACTTGGTTGTACTTTTCAACATGATTAGATCAATTTAAAACTTTTACCCCTGGTACAATCTTTGTCTTGGGCCCCTCTCCTTAAGCCCATCATTTGCAGCACTTAATAATCGCTTTTCAGGGGTTCCTGTCAGCTGTTAAAGGTGCGTGTCCGATCGTGTTTGGCCCCCCCCTGATTTACCCGGAAGAGTATCGATTTTGATATCAGATGAAAGGGCCATATTTTTTCTCATTGTCGTCCTTGAACTTTGAGCCCTCAAAATCCATTTTCATTCCAAAGAGATAAACAAAAAAACGCCGTTTTAGTGGTTAACCAATCATTTAGCACAGTATTAATAGGGCTTTGGCACCATGCTTATGCGTGTACCATCCAACCACAAGTTTCTTTCCCACGGTACTTGACGGGGTATGTGCAAGTACCAGACTCTCATATCAAGTAGAGAACAACCATACCAAATGGAACAAGCACGCTTTACATATTTAATCACTGAAACGCTTGACTTGGATGTGTTACAATGTCGCTAGCTCCCCCGGTTTATATCAATAGATTTGCTATACAAACAATCGTCAAAACCGCGGATAAGTAATCAAGTGTCGCAGCTTTTGCTTATCTTTTTGAAACCATGCTGACAGTTTTAAGCAAAAATTGGTCGTCATTGATGTACAGGAAAGTGGAAAGGGGTAATATGCGGAGATAGGTGTCGTGGATGAATTGTATTTGGGGGCCTAGTGAAGCGTGGTTACACATAGATTGAAGTGGTATTACAGTTGTTCTGAATTCGCGCGACCACGATTATAGTATAGTAATATACATTTAGGAAGTCTACGTTTACACCTAGTCCAAAAGTGAAATAAAGGAGTACCTTTAGAATACCCTACCATACAGCGACCGCGCGAAGCTACACCTTTTTACAAACTAGGCCGCGCGACAGCGCGGACGGCTATAGTGCATATACAAATGGCTGTTGAAAATAGTGTTTTATCGCGAGTGTGTTTCGACGGTGGTGGTAAAACCTATAATTACTTCAGCACTTCTACGTCTGACAGTTAGACCTACTCATCGAAAATATTGCACCTGAATTAATTACATAGGTCTATGATTTTTTTATATTGTCAACGTTTTAGCATGCATGATATTTCTTTACAACTTTAATGAATTATCGACCTTTGGTGAGTTCCAATTGAACACATTGAGATTTTCCCCATTGTGATCGTGTTGAGTTGTTTTGTATCAAGGACTAAGGAAAGGGTTGGACCCCCTCTACCGTTTAAGATTGGTCAGCGGCGACAGCGCGAAGGTCAACCTTTATGAAAAGTTGGCAGCGGCGACAGAGCGAAATTGGACCTTTTAAAAAAGTCCGGATGCGGCGACAGCCCCCCCCCGCCCCCGGCGAAGCTCCAGAGTTTTTGGTAGGCAAACAGCGCAACAGCGCTAATATTGTTTGTTCTAATCACCCGGTGAGTCATTTGGTAATCAAAGACTAAGGAAGGGGGGTTGGACCCCCACCTCCTCCTTTTTAAAATTGGGCAGCGGCGCAGCGCGAAGCTCCAGAATTTGTAGGCAACAGCGTCGGGACCAAGCGGCACAGACGCTAATGGATTGGTTGTTGTAGCCCGTTGAAGTCATTTTGTACAAATACTAAGGATGGGAATTTGGGACCCGACCCCCACCTCCTGTTTAAAAATTGGGCAGGGCGGCGGCAGCTTCGAAGTTCCAGATTTTACAGGCAACAGCGCGACAGCGGCAAAGCGTGAATGATTGTTGTTCTGGTCCATTGATTCATTTTTATCGAGGACTACTGAAGGGTTTGGACCCCCCCCCCACCTCTACCTGTTTAGATTTGGGCATCGGCGACAGCGCGAAGTTCAACCTTCATGAAAAGTTGCCAAGCGGCGAAGCGCGAAATTGGACCGCTTTTAAAAGTCCGGATTCGGCGACGCGTGAAGCTCCAGATTTTGTATCATCGGCGACAGCGGCAACAGCTCGAATGATTGTTCTAACCACTCGTTGAGAAGTCATTTTGTATCAAGGACTAAGGCAGGGCCGTTGGAACCCCACCTTCTGTTTAAAAATTGGGAAGGGGCAAAAGCGTGAAGCTCCAGATTTTACAGTCAACCCGGCGACAAGCGGCAACATCGAGAATGATTGATTTTCTGGTCCATTGTTCATTTTATAATCATAGGACTAAGGAATTGTTTGTTGTCCCCCATACCTCTACCCGTTTGTGAAATAGTCTGATGCGGCGACACGCGAAGCTTCCCTTTTTCAGGCAACAGCGGCGAACATACAGCGTTCACAGTGTGAATGTTTAGTAAGTTCTAAAACACTGGGGCATTTGATCAGAGGACTAAACTGGATTGGACCCTTCCCCAACTTTTGTTTAAAAGTTGGCAGCGACGACAAGGCGCGAAAGTGGACCTTTAAAAAGGTTGGATGCTGTGACAGCTTAGCTTTCAGATTTTACAGGACAACAGCGCGCGACAGCGTAACAGCGCGGGAATTTCTTATCCCACTGGTACAAGTTTAGGACTAGGACTAATCGAAAAGTTTTATGAAAAGTTGACTCCGTCCGACGACGCGAAGGGGCCCTTTAAAGATTGGATAGGTTAACAGCTTGAATCTCAGTTTTACAGGCAACGCGCGGCGACAGCGTCACAGCGCGGATTTCTAACCCACTGGTAGCAAGTTTAGGGCTCGGACTAATTGGAGAATATTATCCTTCAGATCACAAAGGAAGGGTAAAACACTTGTTCCAGTTTTAAACAGTCTTCAAGAAACCAAAATGAGCAATATCCTCATACACTGATGAGCAATAAATCATATAGGAGCTGTTTGTTAGTAACATTATATAAGTATTCCCATAGCTGTCTTATCTTTATTTTTCCCTATCCGGGGTATTTGGGGATTAAAGGGGGATGGACCGAATTTAGTCTATAAGTTTCATAGAATCTTGATGAATGGACTTCATTCCCAACCCCATCTGTAAGTGACTTCGGCGAATTAATCTTTGAAGAACGACCCATCCAAGTTCACCCTTGTTTAAAAATATGCTCATGTTTACCAAACACTTTCAATAATCTACAATTTGTCAATTACTATGGTTTATTTAAACAGGTATTCTTCTTACAGAACGCCCATCTTCATCCTTAGTTGGTTTCAAGTTTTCGTTAAAGCAGGACTCACTTATCTGAATAAGTTAGAGGTTGCAGTTCTGACTGATAACTACGTGACACTTGAACTAAATATTGTAATTTGCAGGTTAAAGACGATTTGTTTTCTATAAAGACCGATTCCAAAATATTCTAACCACGTTTAAGAAATGTTCAATTTAGAAGGATCATTTAATTGAATCTTTGTTTTACTTTCAACCTCGGCGTTTTATTCAGTCTGGTTTATGTCAATTGCGATGGTAAGTAAATTATGTTTAGAAACATTTTAATTGCGGTTAAAGTAGATTCACTCATCACCCTTTCTTGCTGTTTTGAACACATGCTCACTGGTTTAAAAACATGTTTAATAGTTGCAGTTTGTGTAATACATATGATTTATTAAGAATATTTCGTTCAGATGATCCATCTTCACCCCTTGTAACAGATATTTCATTACGGGTTTAAGAACGATCAACGTCACCCATCTTCACCCTTGTTTATAGAAACATGCTCACTGTTTTAACAAAACGTGTTCACTTCTCTGTTTTACTAAGAAGGATACTTTTAAAGAACGAAAAAAACCCATCGGCGTCCCTTTTTAAACATTTATTTACGGGTTAAAGACCTTCACCGGGCTTGTTTTTGGAAACACGTTAAGAAGGATTCAACTTAGAAGATCATTATTGAATCTCTGAAGAACCGACCGCATCTCACCTTTTGTTTAAAAACATGCTTCATGTTTACAAACATGTTCAATATTACAGTTGGTAATTTTTTTTTTTTTTTTTTTTAAAAAACAGTTTGTTTTTTTTTTTTTTATTTTACTATGGTTAATTAAGAAGGAATATCTTTAAAAGAAACGAAAAAACCATCGTCACCTTTATTGGGTTTTAGGAAACATGTCCATTGCGATGCCAGTAATTATTTGTAGAAACATTTTAATTGCAAGTTAAAAAGAACGATTCAACTCACCCTTGCTTGCTGTTAGAACATGTTTTATATTTGCCAGTTTGTGTTTTAATATCTGGTTTTAAGCTTAAGAGGATATCTATCTTTAAAGAACGACCCATCTCAACCCTTGTAACTTTTTTATTTGGGGGGGCGGGGGGGGGGGGGGTACAGAACGATTCAATTCACCCTTGCTTTTTTGGAAGACGTTAAGATGCCTTTAAACTTACAAGGATCCTTAAGTTTGAATCCTTGTTTTACCTTCACCCTTGTGTGTTTTATATTCATGATTGAGTTTTTGGTTTCTAAAGAACGGTTTCAAATTCAAATTTTGACTAAAAACTTGGGAAACTTTGTTTTCTAAGGAGGATATAATGGAATTACGATGCGAGTAAATTAGGTTTAGAAAAGATTTTAATTGCGGGTTAAAGAACGATTAACTTCGAAGATGAGTAAATTTTGTTTCAAACATTTTAATTGTGGGTTATAGAACGATTCAACTTCATCTTGCTTGTTTTGGAAACACGTTAGGAATGATTCAACTTTAGAACGATCATTAATTGAAATTTTTGTTCCAATATTTCTAAATTTTGACGTTGACGAAACCTGGTAACTTTGTCCGAAGAGGTAGAACACGTTAATTGTGTTTACAACACAATGTTAAATTAAGCGTTGTGTTTAAAAGACCGACCAACCTTCACTCTTATTGGTATTTAGAAACCATGTCATGCGATCGAGTAAATTAGTGTTTTACAAACATTTTCTTTTCGGACATTTTAATTGCGGGGTTAAATAAAGAACGATTCAACTTCATCCTGCTTGTTTTGGAATGTTAAGAGTGGTTCGACTTATAAGGATCATTACAGTCTGACTCAGAGATTCGAATATTCTTTTTTTGTGTATAATGAAAAATAGTCACTAGAACTCAAGATAGTAACCTAAATACACAATTCCGACATTTGAGATGAATCGATTGTTTCAGTTTTGATGCAGTAAACTTTATGTGTATTATTCCATCCCATAGGAATCGTGTATAACAAAAATTCCGGATCCGATTTTTATAACAAAGTTATGATTTTCTATATGATGAATTCGATTTAAGCTTAGCTTTCACACAGTGATCAGTATATGACAAGCATTATGTACAGCAAAAAACACACGATTTTTTTTGGAAAATTGAGGGCGCCCTCCTCAGGAAATCTCTGAGTCGGCCTTTAAATTGAATCTTTTGTCTTTTTCTAAAGAAGGACATACTGTGAGTTTTTGTAAGATCATAATTGCGATGCAGTTTAATTATTTTTAAAAATATTGTAAATGCGGGTTGGAACGATTTCAATTCCACCCTTGCTTGCGTTAAATAAACAAGTTTCAATAGTTTAAAGAACCTGTCTCATATATGCAGTTTTGTGTTTACATACTGGTTTATGTTAAGAAGGGTATCTTTAAGTCTACCCACTTTCACCCTGTTGGTTTTTAGAAAACACATCAATTGCGATGCGTAATACATTATGTTTAGACAACATTTTCTTGCGGTTTGCGACATTTTCCTGCGGGTTAAACAACGATTCAACTTCACCCTTGCTTTTTTTGAAAGAGGTTAAATTAATAGTGGTTCAACTTAGAAGGATCATTAAAAAATAATCTTTGTTTTCTAAGAGGATCTAATGTAGTCTTTGTAAGGATCATATTACTTGAGTTATTTGTTTTCTAAAGAACCATTTCAATTGACCAGAAAACCTGTAGTCTTTGTCAAGAAGAGTGTAGAAAACATATTAATTGCGTTTTTTACAACCATGTTAAATGATTAGAGTTTGTGTGTAAATAATGACACCAAAAAGAGTCGTCACCCTATGTTGGTTTTTAGACAACCTTTCGATTTGCGATGGGAGTAGAAAACATTCTCAATGCGGATATTTTAATTGCGGGTTAAAGAATGATTCAACTTTCACCCTTGGCGTCTCTTCTTTTGACCCGTCCCCGCAGGATAATTTAATTAAAATATATTAAGAGTATTTCCAATGATTATAGTTTTGTGTTCGTTTATATTGGCTTAGAGGATAAAATGATTAAAATATATTAAGAGTATGTTACATGCTTAGAGTTTTGATGTGTCGTTCTTATTTAGAAACATGTTAAATTTACAGTTTGTGGTTTCATTTAATTGTGTTAAGGATAAATGATAAAAAAAATATTCAACCCGTATTTGTTCGGACACTGTTTTAACATCTGCGTCTGGGATATTTGAACATTTTTTTGTGGGAACATTGGTGGGTCCTGACCTTATGATGACGCATTTTCACACCCTTGTTCCGGTACCGAAAGTTTTATAGATGCGACAACCACATTAAATCGGCGGCGTGGTTACGAAAAATAAGTTGGCCGTCTACAATTCCTACGAACTTGCCTGTCTGCGTGATTAAACCTTGAAAATGACCTTGAAAGGTGTGACGCATTTTCAGAGTATTGAAGGATACAATCAAAGGACCAACAAATTCGATTACTATTTAAAAAAGTGTCCCACCCGTATTAACTATTTAGCTTTGGGCTGGCGCCGTGCTGCGCAAAACCCCATCTTCGCATTCAAGCTTGTGTTGGTATATTCAGCTGCAGCCAATATTGAGCATTATCATGCTTTGAGGTGTTCCGATACGCGAATTAATATCGGATCCTATGCTGATAATGATAAAGTGGATGAGTTGCGCCCAATATTAATTGGTATCGCTATGATTTTTAAAATATTTGGGCTCGAATTCGCTCGCCCCATATTTCTTTGCAACTCATGCTCAAACAATAAATTTTGTGGCTGAATCAATCCCGTTTTATTACAAACAGCTGGCAAGGCCTTGCGCTGTCCCGTCCGGTGTCGCCGTGCACAGCAACAGCCACAGCTTCACAGCTTCGTTAAAGAGAAACGCGATGTTATACTAACGTCCATGCAAGGTAATACAAAACCCCCCCCCAACTTTATTTTTTTTTAAATAAAACAACCCGGGAAAAGCCAACATTAACTGAAATAGAAAAATCAAGCTCAATCTAAATTAAAAAAACTCAACTCGAACGTTTATGGGTTAAAACAAAACACAACTTTATTAAAAAAAAAAAACACTTGATACGCAAGCACAATACCACAAAAAATGTAAACTCTTGGGATGTTGCCGCTTGTCGCCGCTGCGGCCGTTGCCCCGTGTAAAACCATAATTCCACACTCGATGTACGTCAGAACAATAATCCCACCTATTTTTTTAAACAACGGAAAAGGCCAAAGGTAGCCGCCCAAATAGTGTAAAAAATCAAGCTCAAAGTAGTAAAGAGCAAGCTCAATCTAAATAAAACTCGAACGTTCATGGTTTAAAACTAACTCCCACTTTTATTAAAATCGCAACTTTATTTAAAAACAACGGAAAAGGCGAAAATTAGCCAAAACATTGGATTCGTAAAGGCCAAGAAATTAGCAAATTAGTAGAATTCAAGCTAAAATAGAACATCAAAGCTGAAAAAGACAAATCAATCACTCTAAATTAAACTCTAACGTTCCGTGGTTAAAACAACTTTATTGAAGAAAAAAACAACGGGAATGCAAATTACGCCAAAACTCGTAAAAAAACAACGAAATTTAACTCAAATGTTCTAGGTTTTAAGCCAAAATTCACCGTAATAGTACAAACCAAGCTCAATCTAAATTAAAAAACTCAAAACGCTCATTGTTAAAACAACACAACTTTATATATAATTGAAAAAAACCCTTGCTAATCACGCACAGAACAAACAATGTAAACCTCTGAGGTCTGGGGTGTTGCCGCTGCCGCCGCTTTCGCCGCCGTTGCCCGTGTTAAACAATAGCTTCACACTCGATGTATCCGCCATAACAATAATCCCCCCAATTTAGTTTTTTAAACAACGGGAAAAGACCAAATAGCCCAAATAGTGTAAAATCCAGGCCTCAAATAGGACAAAGCAAGCTCATCTGAATTAAATTCCAAGAGCCTACGACCCGATTTTGAAATCACATGCCAAAGGTCATGAACTCAGAATCGGTCACTCTGGTTATTGAAGTTGTAGTGATGACAACTGAAAATTCAGGTATGATAATTTCTTTGTGTTGAGAACAAAAGTTGAATCTACCCAGTATTGTACCACACAGATGACTTTCATGCTAGTATCAGAATGATTACGGCAAGGATTGCCTAGATAACCTCAGGCATTTTGAAAGAACGGGAAAGATCGCCCGTTATCGGACTCTCCGTTTTAGTCTCCATGTAAACACCAAGACATCGACTCCGTCCTCTACGCTTATCCAGCACTGCAAAGGAAAGACATCCAATAACAATCCTCAGAAAGCAGAAAAGGCGTTATTGAATGTCAAGTGGGCCAAATCTTCCATAAAATCGAGATCTTAATCAAGAAAAACACACGTCTTGAAAATGTCATATTTGCTTGCAGTGGGGTTACCTATCGAACGTCCCAGCGGATGTAGGTCACGTACAGAAAGGTCCAGTTGAAGGAACACTCTCTTCCAAAAGACGACACAAAATAAATTCTTTTTTTCCCCCGGGGCAGCTTGTTGGAAAAGAAGAACTTGCTGAAATCGCATAAAACGGACAGTAACATCGCGTCTGAATTATCAGCAAATGGTGAAAAACGGCTCATCGAGATTCTAAGTGATCCTGAACTCTCAGTACTCGCCAAGGGCTAACATTTCGCTGTTGCTCCAACTTCAGTGCCTGTTGTGGAAATAGTCACACCACTGAATCAGCGTGCCGCAACGATCGGAAAAATGAGCGGGCGACTCAGATCTAGGTGGTCACTCCTTTTTGAGCGACCTAAGAAACTGAACTGAATGAGCATGAGAGTCAAGTCCCTAATCAATTAAAAAAGGACAAGGAAATTACAATCTTGCCTGCGGATAAGGGAAGATTGTTGTTGGATTGGACACCAAGGATTACCAACATAAGTGTGAGGAATTGCTGAATGACGTTGCTTACTTATAGAAATGGGCACCAGAGATCCCCACTTCAAAATCAAGAAGAATTAGTGACAGTGTTGCAAAGTTTGGAAGAAGAGGGAGGTAATAACAGACCCGAGTATAGGTCTCTACCCTACTCGACTGCGATCCCACCCAAATTCTATGGTCTACCAAAGGTACATAAAGTTAACATCCCTCTCAGACCCATATTCAGTAGTGTTGGCACGAATACATATAACTGTGCTCTAGTTTCTCTGCCAACTTCTTTCACCTTTGGTGGTTGGCACAAGTAGCCATCATGTTGCCAATACCTCACATTTTGCAGAATGTATTAAGGATGACAATGGATGAAGATGAAGACTAAGATCCTATGATTCACTGCCATTTACATCGGTACCCATGACAAAGCGCTAGACATTATCCGTGCGAGGTTGGAAAGTGATACAACACTAGACCAAGACAACGTCTCTCACATGACGATTGTTAAATTACTATAAGTTTGTCTCCATGCTGCACTTATTTTGTCTACAATGGGTTGTTTTAATTTACAAATGCCGAGTGCCCGCCGCGATGGGGCTCGCAGTTTTCGTCGCCATTATTGTAATTTGTAATGGAACACTTTGAAACAACTAGCGATCTCTACAGCTCCGCATCCACCATTGTGGTGGTTAGGTACGTGGACGACACTCACCCAACTAAGAACATTTGCCGCAGAGTTCACTGACCACCTTAATGCTCTTGACCCTGACATCAAGTTCACTACAGAGGGTGAAGAGAATAGGACTTTAGCCTTTCTCGATACTTTGACTGTTTATCAAAGAGGAACGGAGTCTGGACATCAAGATATACCGTAAGCCTACTCATACGGATCAGTATTTGAGTTCTCCTCTCAGGGTCACCCTGTTGAACACAAGTTGGGTGTCATACAAACTCTGTTCCATCGCGCTGATTCTGTGTGATTAACTGATCGCAACGGACTGTGAGGAAAAACGAAACACATCTCCCAAGCTTTGCTACATGCGTTATCCCTAAATGGGCATTTCAAGAGCTGAAATCCTGGAAAGATAAATCTAATCTGACAGCGCTACTTCTATATACCAACAAAAGTAAAGGACAGTAGTTTTAACCTTTATAAAGGTGTCTCTGAAGCTCTCAGAAAGACTTTTGCTTCATATGGTATTAGTGGTGTGCTTTAAAAACCTACTCGTACCTACGTCACTTTACTAGTATCCCTAAGGACAAAACGGAAACAAGGACGTCACCTCCCTGTTTATCTCCTCCCCTGTCAAGGACAAACCACCGGGGGCCCTGTTCAGACTTCTACATTGGGAAGACGACGCCTCTCAAGACAGATTTTAGAGCATCGTCGCCCAAGTTCGGTTCTCAACGGTCTCCCAGCATATCCATATTGAATCCCCAGGCCATCACGTGGATTAACAAGAGGTGACGATACTTGACCGTAGCCAATACTTTGAACGAGTGGTTGAAGGAGGCCATATTACATCAGGGGATCCACCGGCCGAACAGCTGAACAAGGACGTGGCCGGTTACAGAACTTCCAAATTCTACTACCCTATTTTTGAAATCACATTTCCCAAAAGGTCAATGAACTCATAATCGGGGTCACTCTCTGATGAAAGTTTAGGTTAATGACAACCTGACAATTCCATGTAGTGAATAATTTCTTTCTTGTGTGTTGGAACAAAAGTTGAATTCTACTCCTGAATTATTTTAAGTTCGTGCTTAACAGTGTAAACACTTCATGTGCGTGAAGTGGCGTCCTGAACTTCTTTGTATACATCCAACTCAAACCAGGAAGTGATTAACTTAATTGGTTAAATCTTATTGATGGGTCGATCTGGATCCTTTTATTTGGTAATACGATCAGGAACAGATAGATGAATGGATTATAACATCGACAGATTATACTAGGCAGTATACTCGAAATTTTAACTTCCTTAGTTCTCCAGTAAACCAGGATGAATATGTATTAATCTTTTCTCTGGAAATAGCCCAGCGCACAGGAGTGTTAAAAAAACATGGTGCTATGCCGGATTGCAAACCGGCGAATCCGCATACATAACGGCGCTTCTCCAACTAAGCCACCAAGCCGAGCTACTGCCTATGTTATTATAATCTGTCGATTGTATACGTAATATACAGAATGATACTCTAACATAATAATAATGCTAATCCCTCTGAAGCGAGGACACCTTCGGACCTAACACCTCTATCTAAATATCTATCGCTCCTCTGCCAGCCCAGGCTTGGTGGCTCAATTGGAGGAGCGCGTTCTAGAAAAGAGATTGCAAGGTCGCCTGTTCGAATCCAGTCCAAGCGCAAAGTGTTTTTTTTCAACACTCTTGTGCGCTGGCATCTCCAGGGAAAGATGAATACATATTCATCCTTGTCTAACTGAGAACTAGTAGAAATGCTCACGTTACAATTCCAAGAAATATAAATTGTATATGTAGTATTACCAGGTTCTGTATGGGATCATAGTCCCACGAGAAAGCGATGGACACCATTCGCGTACTAACACGCTCTAAGATAATATCGACCGTCTTCCTGCCGCCCAGTCTTGGTGGTTCAGTTGGAGGAGGGCCATTCTATTGATGGGTAGGTCGCCTGTTCGAACCCGGCCAAAAGCACACGTTTTTTCATTCAACACTCTGTGCGCTGGCTATTACCGGGAAAATTATTAAATTAAAATTTCAAGATTTGTGAATGTTTTTTAACCGTCCTTTTAACAATTTTAAATACGATTGATTACACTTTATTCCGTTTTCATCAATATCAGGGTGTCGCGTAAACCTACAGTACCCAGAAAGGAAAGAATTATCCCCAGAACTGCTCTTTACTACCTGCATAGTTTTACTATTCCTAAAGGGGTGGGCCACCGCCGTACTCGACTGACTACACAGAATATCAAAAGTAATCAAGTACCCTATGGCTTAGGACAGTTGAGCAACGGGGGAAGTGTGTAGCATATCACGCGATGTGTTGTAAAGGTAGTAAGTGAGGGTTCTGGTTTTTGGTGGTTTTTTTTCATTTTTTCTGATTTAGCAAATCAATGCGTCCATACTTGGCAACTCCGTGATTCATAATAAAAGAATCCGGAATAACTATAATTCCCATAAAATTTTCTTGATATAAATTCCAGAAAAAATATCCTCCTAATCTTTTTTTTCAAATGTAGCAATAAAAGAAATAAAACTATTCCAAGAATAAATTATTTTTTTTTTATTCAGAAAAAAACTCAAATAAATAATACAATCGATAATCAACAAACAACAATCAAATTAATTATTAGGATTTTTATGAGACCTTTATTCGACCATTCTCATTCATTTCTACAGGGAGATGGATGCCTGGTTTCTTCTCACCAACTTATTCATATCGAAACATACAAACAAGAATAACATGAAAAGTTATTAATCTTTTCCTGAGATGGGCCAGCGCACAAACTATATCCGACACCTATAGACAACATCTATCGCTCCTCTACCAACCCGGCTTGTTAGCTCAATTGCTAAGGGGCCGTCACTAGTATTAAATAACAGAGGTTACCGGTTATAGTCCGGCCACGCACATGGGTTTATCTTTTCAACAGTTGTGTGCAGCCACCGCCATACTCCAAAAGTTTAATCAGTTTTCATCCTTGTCTGCCTGGAGAAGAAGGTTACATGTAACGTTACAATTTGCAACTGATAAAAGTGTACAATTCTAAAAAAAAAAAACAGGAGTCCAGACTGCGCCTCAGAAGGTGGAAGAACGCAATACTTCTGGACAAAATAAACTTTAAAAACATAATTCGACGACATTATTGGCACAGTCTTTGCACCTAATATAAAAATACAATAATCTTATTTTTACATTTAAGAAATGTGGATTTCTCGCACTATCACAACTAAACCCCCCAGACTCCCACATTGCCATTATTTCACTCACTGAAAACACTTAATTAGAGCACCTCAACCACTTTCAAACAGCGCTCTTCATGTTTGATCTATCACAACATCATTTACCTCCGAACTTCAGCATTTACTTTACCGCAAACAGACAAATCCACAGCTATACCACCAGACAGCCGACAAACTTCATCTTCCCCTCCAAAATTCTTCCTCTGAAAAGCACTTTATTCATTATCACGGCGGCAAAGTTGTGGAATGATCTTCAGATCCATCACAACATTACACACAAAAATACTTTTTAAAGCTCACGAAAAATCATTTCATCACCAGTACAATTCCTTTTTAAAGTTCTCCCCAAGTCGTAGTTCTCCTCCTCACTTTTCTTACTTCTTCCCATTTCTATCTCTATTTCCTTACCTTTTCTTCACTCTACCCCCTTCTATCTCTGCTTCCTCCTCCTCCTTATGAAATATTAGTACAGTAGCCTCAGCAAAGACATGTTGAAGTCCTTGTCCTTCATTCTTTCTTCTCCAAACCCGTATCCCTATTCCCGTCAAGTGTTTTGAATAGCTTAGTAGATTATTTATCTGTTTTTTTTGTCATCTGTTCTTTTTTGTATATTTTCCTATGTAATAGTTTATCTCTCACCCCTTACTGGTATCATTTTTGTAATATTGAGTATATTGACTTGTCATGTATACGGGCCCCGCACTAACCATAAGCCGGCTGCGGATCCCAGGGAGGGGCTGAGGGGGCTCGCGCCCCCCGGTTTTATGCAAAATCGTGCAAAATCAGCCCATTGGAAGCTTTTGGACAAGATTCAGCCTTACAAGGCCCCGGTAATTTGACGTTGTTCAAATCCTTGACTCATAACCCCCGCACCGTCGCGCAACGGGGCTGAAGCCTGCAAAAACTATTACGGGGATCCTTCTGCTCATTCAGTCCCCGGTAAGGGGATTTAGAGCGCCTGACTTTGTATTCAATTTGTAGACTTATGGACCCATTTTTTCACCTTCATGCGGGGACAATTGAATATTACTTATTAAATAGAACATATACAGATGTTGAATCATCTAAAAAGGATTTTATATGGGAATAAAGCTCCATTTTTGGAAAAAATACAGATTTGATGACGTCAACGCGCATTGCTTGGTTTATTATTTTGCGTCGTGGGACCCATTCAGGTAAATGACGTACTGCCCTACAATTGGAAAGCAACCGATTATCGTCATCGTACGTCCGTTTTTTGAATCAGTAGGGAAAGGTAAATTTTGTACTGGTTTAGACTACTACACGGTGTCTTTTGGAAAAAAATATAGCCTTTGGGCAGAGGGCAATGTACAGACCTTGATTTAACATAGTCGGATTTATACATATCGGTCGCCCCCGAATAGCAAACTGATATCTGAATACCTGACACGTGACCTGGTACCTGACACGTGACACCAACTGATTCATCCTGCGTTACCGTTTAAATCATAACAACTAGCTACTACAAGCATTCTGTATCTCTGTTGTCACCGCGTAATCGATCAGATGTGAGACTATACACCGTGGGTTTTGTACAGGGAGGTAGGACACGATCGCCTCGATTTTGGCATGGGGATTTTCAACCGGTAATTTGTGAAACTGCTACTTGCATTTAACTATGGCGTCTCGGGTCCCATTCATTACAAAATCATCTCTTAAAAAACCTTTGTTCAAAGATCTTAGATCTCAGGATAAATTAATAAAAAATATTGTTTCAAAATCCTTCGGGTTAGTGTATTAACCCCGCTGCAAATAGTGTATTTCCAATAACTCATTTAGGTTTAAATATTCGTGGCCCTCAACGTCACAATCAATCATGCCTTGTGTTTAAATTACCTGTGCATAACTCAAAACTGCAGAAACTTCCCCTGCAAAAAAGTAATCTCTATCAACATAATACCCCTTGAACATACGCGCCATGGGCTACCGAGCTATGCGCACTGTAGCCATGCGCAACCAAACACTCTAATATCAAACAGCCTATTATAATTATTATACACCCCAAAACCATTGCAGCTACCTGGATCCGCCACTGATAAGCACTATCGTTGTCCCTTACTGGTCCTAGCATCTCATATCCCTCACCATTTCTCTATTACAGTCTACAATTGTCTGTATGTTGTATTATTATATATAACTGTAATTATAATTTCTGTCACTTCGAATATGATAGCTGAATAAACTACTGAACTATACTGATTATCAATGAGGTTCATTTTTGAAGTATTAAATGTTTGTAGGCTACATGCCTATTGCACAACTTGAGAATTTCTTAAGTCTAATAAATTACCATGCAATATGTAGCCACTGATCTCTCTACAATGGATTGGTTACACACCTTATTGTCCACTTAGATGATGGGAGCAACGGGCGGGCATACTTGGTGACCGACCCAATACCATTTCCCCGGAGACACCTGTTTTAACAGAGCTGTATCCCGGCGGTGCACGTTTTAGAGAACCTGCCTCCCATACCGCAAAAACATGAGCTCACTCAATTGCTTATTCGGCATCCTGTTATGTCGCTGATTCACTTCACATTTCAATGTGAACAATTTTGTATAATTGACCGGCTCTTACCACCTGCTTGGGCTCTCCATTTAGGATGACCAATATGGCCCTCAGTGCTTCATTACGAAGCCCAGGTTTCCATCCATATGAATCAGTAAGGTAGCCCTTGCACCGATCTGCCAAGAAATTGTGTAGCGTACCTTGTACCGTAATTTCGATACGTGAAACGCGTGCATATTATTGTATGTGTGGAACTTTGCGATTATACATTGAAAGGGAACGGTAAACTCAAGAATGACCAGCTTTTTTAAATCTTTCAAATGACACAAGTCATGATGAGATTGGTACTATAGATTCATGTATTTGTGGTGACGGATGGGAAGTTGTATCCCCTGTCGAAACAGTCAAACAGATCTTGGTGGATTGTCTTCACTGAGAAAATTTGGATTTCCAAATTCCAACTTTGGAATTCCAATATCCAACGTTATTCGGCATTTTTAAAAAGTGGATTTGACTCAGTAGGCTCAGATCACAGTAGAAAATCGATTCCGACATCGCTATCTCGTCAAGTGCGAATGTGTATGTAAATTTGATTTTTCCAAAATTCCACTTTGGAATTCAATATCCAACTTTATTGATTTTAAAGTGGATTTTCGGACCAGTAAACTCATAATCACCCTAAGAAACGATTCTATATCGCTTATCTGGTCAAATAGCGATGTGTAATTTGGATTTCCAAAATCCAACTTTTGAATTCCAATACCAACTTTATTCGACATTTTTTAAAAAGTGGATTTTTCGTACTCCTTAGGCTCAATCAATGTAGAAAAATCGATTCCGACAGATCGATCTCTGGTCAATGACGATGTTAAATTTTGATTTTCCAAAATTCCAACTTTGATTCAAACCATCCACTTTATTCGATTTTTAAAAGTGATTTTCGGAATCATCGAAGACTGGCATATCAACGTAGAAAACCTATTCGCGACTCGATTAATTGGGTCACATACCGCATGTGTAAATATGGCTTTCACAAAATTCCCCAACTTTGGAATGCCAATATCCAACTTTATTAGGATTTTAAAAAGTGATTTTCAGGCTCATAGACTCAGATCCACGAGACACCGATTCCGACATCGATAACTGGTCAAAGTCGAATGTGTAATTTTGATTTTCCATTCCATCCACTTTTGAATTCCAAACCAACTTAATTGGATTTTTAGAAAGTGGATTTTCGGACTCCGTAGACCTCGATCAACGTAGAAAATCGATTCCGACATCGTTATCTCTTCCTCGTCAAATAACGAATGTGTAAATTTGGAATTTCACAAATCCATTGTTTTCAGGATTTTCAAAAAAAAAATGTGTAAATTTGGATTTCCAAAATTCCACTTTGGAATTCCAATATCCAACTTATTCGGATTTTTAAAAAGTGGATTTTTCCCGGATCAGTAGACTCAGATCAATGTAGAAAATGATTCCGAAAGTCGATATCTGGGTCACATAAACGAATGTGTAATTTGGATTTCGCAAAATTCCAACTTTGGAATTCAATATCCAACTTTATCGGATTTAATTTTTTTTAAAGGGATTTTTCGGACTTAGTAGGCTCAGATCAACGTATAAAATCGATTCCGGCATCGATATAGGTCAATAACGAATGTGTAAATTTGAAATACCAAAAAAGAAAAAATTCCAACTTGGAATTCCAATATCCAACTTTATTTGGATTTAAAAAGTGGATTTTCGACTCATCGCACTCAGATCAACATAGACAACGATTCCGACCTCGATATCTGGTCAAATAACGAATTGTAAATTTGGATTTCCATTCCAACTTTTGAATTCCAATATCCAACTTTATTTGGATTTTTAAAAGTGATTTTCGGACTCAGTAGACTCAGATCAAACGTTAATCAATTCCTACATCGATATCTCGTAAATACGAATTTAAATTTGGAATTCCCAAAATCCATTTTTTGGTTCGGATTTTCAAAAAGTGGGTTTTTCGGACTCAGTAGCCTCAGATCGGCGTAGAAAATCGATTCCGACATCGATTCTTGTCACATATGAATGTGCTAATCTTCATATCGTGCCAGTGTCACCAATTGATTGTAATCTGACTATCGTGCCAGGGTCACCAGTTGAATGTGTAATCTGAATGTCGTGCTGGGATCACCAGTTGAATGTGTAAATGAATGTCGTGCTGGGATCACCAATTGAATGTGTAAGGTGTAAATCTGGTGCCACAGTACCCGCGCTACAGGAGGTTCATTTGGTGAATTAGAACAGATTTTGTTACTGTGAAGATGTTGTTACAAATGATCAATGCAGTAACTCACGGCTTATATTCAGATCAATTTGCTACATGCTTTATCAGAATACAATAAACCGCAGAAATTCAAGTATCGGTGTGTCTGGCAGCTAACTTCTGCTCATATCTTTTCTTGAAACCATGCATTGACAGTATTCAAAACTTTAGAACACTGATTAGATGGAAAATAATATGCAGATGCGTGTCCTTGTTGTTGTTTGTGGCCTATAGGCTTTAAAATTTGAAGTAATTTAGTTTTTCGAATATCGCCTACACGATTTATAGTATAAGGAATTTAGGGTCTGTTACCCAAAAGGTAAAAATAATAAGCCTTGCTGATTTGTTTAGGATAATTTATATTTCGCTAATGTGTGATCAGCAACATAGCACAATTTTCCCCCTTGAACTAATTAAGGAATGAGTGGGGGGGGGGGATTGGGTACAGGGTAACATTTAAAATGATTCAATGGGCTAATTCATTGACTGATGTATCTTCTTGTCACTCTTATTAAGAAAAATATAATAATTTTACCCTTTATCTGTGACCTTTAGTGTTTTGCTTTGAAATTTTAACTACTTATCCGGATCGTTCATTGCATTGCCAACTTTACGGGCGCGTGTTATGTGAGCTCCGTTTTTATTCAAGTTTTTGTACATCTTCATGGAATACAGAGAGTAATGGATACGTGGAGTCCCTGTGCCGCGTATCTACGAGTCAAGTCAAAAAGAAAGATCGTGCTGTGGAAAGTCCAGCTGAGAAGGATAATCGTGCTCGATCAGCACATCTGCCTGCCAATCCAAAGACTTTGCAGGACATAACAGTGCGAGGTGGAACGAAAGCATGAAGACTGAATCAGGGAATCATTTTTGAAAGGTGACACGGGTCCGCTTGACAACGAGGGTGTTTTGATGTTCCAGTACTGAAAGAATATCGTTCATATCTCCGATGCGCAGCAGTCGCATGTTGATGAATTTTTGGGCCGCACCGAAGTTGTTTGTGCGCACTCTTCTTTACCATACATGCTTTGGTTGTGTATTTTCTCTTGCCATCCAACACCATTTCTGTGTACTAAAAGGTCTTCGATCTACTTTTCCGTGTACTTTAAGCCAGAGGTCTTCAGATTAAATTTTACAGACTATCGTCAAGTGCTTTGAAAGTGCCCGGATAGCAGTTTTCCGCACTAGCTTTCCGAAAGTTCAATCACAGAGGTTTTATTTTTTCATTTCGCCACAGGCATGTTCACCGCAAGATTCTTCTCTTGGACACCAAGTTGCTTACCAGACAGACGCTGAGTTTCGTGTGCGTGTCAAAAATGTTCATCGTCGCCCTTGGATTTGTGCCTACACCATGGAAGACGATCTACTTCTTTGGACTTTAGAACATGTCAAGAATGATCACCGCCTTGTGGATTGTGCTAACGGATATTTCTTGCCAACTTGGTTGAACAGTGCAAGTGTACCTGTGACAATGATAGACTGGCATGGTATTTCCATTCGTACCAATAACTTTGTAGAGTCATGACACGCAAGGCTGAAGAAGATGTTTTAGAAACGCGTCCTATGCCTTTCTTCAAGTTTTTTTTTTGAAATCTGATGAATGTGATATCTCAGAGTGCAAAACATACAGCAGCCTTCTTGGCGGTTACCAGGTCCTGGAAACCGAGATAAGCCGATATTTCTCCTCTCTTTCCAGCAATAGTTCGAGCGCAGACAGCCCTAGCCTTCCTGAGACCCAAGGCCACAGGTGTCCTGGGACAGTTTAAAAGTGGAGTTTTGAGGGAAGGTTTTTAGCCACCAAAACGCTTTTTTTTAAAGCCAACCTTTTTCCTCAAGTAACTTCACAATCAATTCCCACAAAATCTAATGGCAAGGAAGAATTTGTACTTTTTAAAACAAGTCTGTCTATTTCTCAAAGTAATTTACAAAAATGAAGTTCACAAGATACAGTTTATAAGAGAAAAAAACACAAACCACAATTTGATTTTAGGAAAATCAGATTAACTCTGAATATGTTTTAAGTTCGTGCTTAACATTGTAAACACTTCAGTTCTGACTGGCGTCTGAACTTCCTTTGTTTACATCCAACTCAAACCAGGAGTGATTAACTTAATTGGCCAAATCTTGTTGATGGGTCGATCTGGATCCTTTTATTTGGTACTACAATCTTCTTATCTTGTCCAAACACTGGTGGGTTCTCCAATATAATCCAGCCAGAGATGGGTTACAACGTCTGGCTGCTTCACTGAATTCCGCAGGTCCTTGTTTGTGCATTGTGTTTGCTCCAGCAGTGGGCAGACCAGAGGGGTCATTGCTGTGGTGCTGTTCCACAGCCACAGGTAGTATCCTGGTCTGCTTCCAGATAGCCCCACTTCTGTGCAAGGAAACCTTAGATCGGCCAGCCCGGGCGCCCAATCGCACCGAGGAGGCATCGCCACCCAGCCCACGATAGTCCCGCCCCAGGCGGGAGACGCCCACCAGGTTCAACCCGACATATGCCACTTGGCCGACGGCAACCTCTCTCTGCCCACAAGGCGACCTCCCTAACCTCCCCAGAGACTGCCCCAAGATGCCGGACTTTTGCTCAATAAACTCTCCATATCCAAGGCGCCGGCAGCAGGCATACCCGTCCAGACACATGTGCTTCACACTGGAGACCTGCAGCCACGCTCCCGCACGCCCGCCACCCACGACGGAGGGGGACGTCGTGGAGCAACTCTCTCCCGGGATGCACAAGCCTCCGCGGTGCCGACGGAGGCATCCGTTAAAAGCCGCCTAGGCATCTACGCTGGATCACCTCCCGGCATGGTTGATCCCTCCCACAACAGTTCAGGCAACCTCCGCACACTGAGTAGCCAGGGCAAGCGCCGTGGACCCCATGGGCAAGTGGGTCGAGCACCCCTCCGGTTCCCAGCTAGCTTGTTCAAGTGTTACCGCGTGAACACTCTTCACCCCTCGTCCTCCATGTGGGTCTCATAAGAGGAGTGCGTCTCAAGGGGACTCCCAGTAGACAGGGTTATCACAGTGCTCCAGGTGAGTTCCAGACCAGGCGACCCTAAGCGACGTTTGGCTCCACGTGCGCAGATGGAAAGCACACCCACCCGCGTCCAAGACGGACCCGCACGCAGGTGGTCCTCCTCGTAATAAGGAGTGAGTTCATCCAAAGCCCCGGAGGCCTCTTCAACAACCGTGAAGTTCAGCATCTTGTGCGCCAATTCCAAGATCGCCTCACAAATAAAACGACAGGTTCCCCCCGCACTCCCAGGTCGGCCGTTGGTATATATGTTGAACAGGAGAAGGTGCAAGCACACTCCCCTGTGGTAGACCACTCCCGAGCCCCACGCCATCGGCTCTTCCTCGCTCCTATCTGAACAAGAACATCCTGTCAGCCCACGCAATCCACGGACAATCCCAAGCCAAGCGGAGCCCTGGCAACCCCTCCAGGATCCCATGGAGCAGGCACTCGTGTGACACAGTGTCCGTTATGCGCCGAGAGGTCGACGAACACAGCTCCGGCCACACACCCCCCCCCCCCCCGAAACCACCCGAGGCAACGTGTTGAGCCAGGTTGAGCACTCCTGGCCCTTATACAATTTGAACCAATAGATGAAGAGGATTATAACACGACAGATTATAACATAGGGAGTATACTCTAAATTTTTTTTTTGAAATTTTAACACTTCTTAGTTCTCCATGGAGACAATTGGGTGGATGAATATTTTATAATCTCTTTCTCTGGAGATAAGCCAGCGCACCAGATGTTGAAAAAAAAAACATGTGTGGCTGGCCGGATTTCAAACCGGCGATCTCGTCCGCATTACCATGAACGGGCGCTTCTTCTCTCAACTAAGCACCACGCCGAGTATACTGCCTATGTTATATAATCTGTCGATTGTATACGTAAGATACAGAATGAGTACTCTACAGAAGTTAAAATGTATCCGCTCGAAAGCGATGGACCCTGCGGACTACCCTACGGAACACCTATAGCTATTATCTAATCGCTCCTCTGCCGGCCCAGCTTGGTGCTCAATTGGAGGATTGCCGTTCTAGCGATGCAGGATGCCTGGGGTGTGGCCATTTTGTGACCCCCTGACACCATGACCCTGTGAATTCTACGGAATAAAGTGCCTTTATTCCGACAGTCTGCCTGAATTCATCAGGTCATGTGGTGTTGTGGGTCACAAAATGGCCACACCCGGTCGCCTGTTCGAATCCGTCACGCGCACATGTGTTTTTTCACACTCTTGTGCGCTGGCTATCTCCAGGAAGATTAGTAATAAAATTTCAAGATTGTGAATGTTTTTAACTCCTTGTACAATTTTAAATCCGATGAATTACACTTCCACCATTCCGTTTCAATGATCAGGTACCGTAACCTACATACCTCGAAGTAAAGAATTATCTCACCACATCACTCTACTTACCCGCATAATGTTAATGAGCCGAAAGTTGTGGGCCCACCGCCGGACTCGAACTGACTACAACAAATAATCCAAATAAATCAACTGTCCTATTGCTTAGAACGTTGAGCAACGGGGGAGTGTGGAATCTATCACTCGATTTGTGTATCTGGTAGTAGTGATGGTTCCCTGGTTTTTGGTTGGTTATTTTTTCGATTTTTCTGATTTAGCAAATTCAATTGCGTCATCGTGGCAACTCCGTGTTCAGAATAACGAATCCGGAAATAACTAATATTCCCAATAAAAATTTTCTTTTCTTGATATAAATTCCAGAAAAATATCCTCCTAATCATTTTTTTTTCAACCTTTACTAAAATAATAACATTATTCCAAGAATAAAATATTATATTTTTTTACTTCAGACAAAAAAAATAAATAAATACTAAAACAAAAAAATCAAATTAATTATTAGGATTTTTATGAGACCTTTTATTTTCCGAACCATGTCTCATTCATTTCTACAAGGGAGAGGAATCCTGTTTATTCTCACCAACTTATTCATATCCAAAACATACAAACAAGGATAAAAATGAAAATTTATTATCTTTCCTGGAGATGGCCAGCGCACACAAAGTATATCCGAACACCTATAGACCATCATCTATCGCTCTCTACCAACCTGGCTTGTTAGCTCAATCGGTAAGGGCAAACCGTCACTATTAAATACAGAGTTGCCGGTTCTAGGCCCGGCCAGCGCAATGGGGTTTTCTTTTTTCCCAGTTGTGTGGCGCCCGGCCATCTCCAGAAAAAGTTTAATAATTTTCATCCTTGTCTGCCTGAGAAGTAGTACATTAGTTAATAAAATTTAAAGGATAAAAGTGTACAATTATAAAAAAAAAACAGTCCAGGACTGAATGCTAAAAGACCAAAGCCATCTTTGCTGTAGTACTCGATGTCCCAAAACTCACCAATTAAACTTAGTTTCAATGGTACTCACAACTGGAGAATGTAAATCCAGTGCAAAGTATTTAGGCCTGACTCCTAGATCAAACTATGGTGTAAATTCCATGTAAATCAATGTGCCGCACAATTTCTAAATACAATTGGTTTGTTTTAAACCTCTGCGTGAATGTTGGCAGCAAAACATCTCGAATACCCTTTACAGGCACTTGTACTCCTAATAATCTACTGTGATGTGTCTGGTGCAATTGTGCAAAAACCCTGCAAGACAGAGTAGAGCGTCTCTCCAAAATCGGGCAGGGAGAGCTATTCTCCAAATCCCAAGTTAGAACCCCGCAGGCTGATCAGAGATAAGGGGGCTGGGAACCCCTAAATCATCGTAAAAGAGACCACCTCCTATGCCTTGCAGTTTATAAGTGTCTTGCTGGTACTGTCCCTGAGAGTTTACATGGAATTTTCACATACAATAAAAAAATAATCATAAGTCATATGCACACGGGGTTTATTACCATGGGATATTGCACTCACTGTTAAACCTAAACTGAAGCAGGGAGACGTTTCATTTATTTTCAGGGGGCAATGACTTGGACTCTCTCCCACAATTCCAAAAACCCCTTTGCCAACTACACTCAAATTTCAAACAGATTAAATTTATTTAAAGTCATTACTTCAATTTGTTCTCTGTAATTGATAGTCAGTAGTTTAATTTGTGTATCTTTTTAGTGAATTTATATTGCCCAAACATTTTGATAGGTGTGTGCAATTATCATGTTGTTTGCAATTCTTTAAAGTAATTTCAATCTTTTCAATGGGCTGTTCCATTTTTAATTTGTATTTAACAATATTCCCTTTTTAAATTTTAGGGTTATATATATTGCTCTTGTAGGGAATATGTATTTGAATTAGATTAAATATTTGTCTTTGCTTTAAATGTAATTTGAATTTTGATAATTTGCCTCAATTTACTTTTGCTAACTTATTTAATTATTTTAATGTTTTAATTCTGATGTTACTATCATAGTCAATCAGTTTAGATATTCATTTATGTATAAGTATAGTTAATTTTTATTTTTTGAATGGTTAGCCATATTGGTATATAGTTTATAATTCTATATTTATTGTCATTTTAGTATATAAGTTTGTTAATTTTACTTATGTGTTATGTTAAATGTTCATTGGACCCTGGGCCTCACTGAAGAACGAGGTCTACCTGTATTGACCACTGAATGAGTAACCCAGGTAAAAGAAGAAATACAAACAACCAACAAACTTGCGCCCCCAGAGGTGGAAGCACACAAGACTCTTGGAACAAAATATAACTTATAAAAACAGAAAATTTTAGAAGACTATTATTGCCCAGTCCATTTGCACGCAATAAAAATAAAATAATCTTCATTTACATTTTAAGAAGATGTGGATTCGCACTAATCACAACTCAATCACCCCCCCGGAATCACACCTTGCCATTATCCCTCACTGAAACACTTAATTAGAGCACCTCAACCAACTTCAACAGCGCTCTTCATGTTTGCCCTCTCACAACAATCATTTACCTCGAACTTCAGCAATTACTTTACCGCAAACAACAAATCCACATATCACCACCAGACAAGCCGACACGTCATCTTCCCCTCCCAAAATCTTCCTCTGAAAAGCACTTTATTCAGTATCCGGCGCAAGTTTTGGAATGCGTCCAGAACCATCACAACATTACAAACAAAAAACTTTAAAGCTCAACTGAAAAAAAAATCATTTCATCAACCAGTACAATTCTTTTTAAAGTTCTCCCTCCCCAATCCTTATTTCTCTCCTCACTTTTTTCTTTCAATCCATTCTAATCTCTATTCCTTACCTTTTCTTTCTTCACCTCTACCCCTTCTAACTCCCTGCATTCCTTCTTATGAAATATTATTACACTCACAAGACATGTTGAAAAGTCTGTCCTTCTTGTCCAACCCCGTATCCCGTATTCCCGTCAAGTGTTTTGTTTAAGGCTTAGATATGATGTTTGTTGTGTTGTCTATGTTCTCTTTGTATGTATACTTTTTCCTATGTAAATTTATATCACCCTCTTACTGTATCATTGTTTGTAATATGAGGTATAATTGACTTGTATGTTTACAGGCAGCAAACCATAAGCCCGATTAGGGTGTCCATTTACTGGTCCGAGAATATCAGATCCCTCACCAGTCATTGATTACAGTCACAATTGATTCTTATGTTTATTATATAATTTATACTGTATTATACCGTGGTCCAAAAAAACCGCAAAAACTTGGTGCAGGACCTATAAGTTTTGAACAAAAGCACGTGGACTTACGTATTCTGTGTTGTAAGGTAAGATGGGACTGTTAGCTAATATCTCTGGAAAGTTCATAAAGGTAGCTAGATTCCCAATATTTTTCAGATAATGACCCAGAAATCAAGAACTGCGGACACATTTAACCAAATTGAGGGGCTATTAACTACAAAAACGCACTGTTTAAGTTTTGCGCCCAGAACACCAATATGAATCTCTAAGTCCCATCCACCATTTCCTTTTTTAAAAGCGACTGGCACATTTTCACAAAAAATGAAAGTCTTCAATTTGACTCTCAAATGATAGTCTCGGGCCCATGGAAAAACATGAGATATATTTTACACAGAAAAATTGAACAACCCCAAAAGTAGCAGCATAGGGACCATGATATGAGGATAAAGTACATCCCAGGTTATTTGGAGGCCAACTTTTAAGTGTTCCATAACTTTAATCAGTACAAATGTGTGTCTTACCATGAGATTTTGACTCGTACTTCACTTGATCAACCACAAAACCACAAAGGTTAAGACCGATCATAAAAACAGTGTGCCATAGCGTTGGGGGAACATGCGGGTTCTTGTGTTAAACCGCCATTTCCGTCGTCTGCTAAATTTAACGTCGCCGGCGACGACGAATTAGAATTATTAAAATTGTGTCTGTTACCCATAAGGAAAGCTGATTTGTTTCTTAATCATTTCGGGTGAGGGGGCTTTTGTATATAAATAGCTCCTTACAACCATGCAACAAATATACGATTTTGACAAAATTTGAGGGCGCACTATATTTTTCAAATGTGCCTGTCTCTTTAACAGACAGCAGCTGCACTGCCAACAGCTATTAACATAGAAGGTTTCCCTTGGTAATAATAGTTTAAAAAACATGCATTTAACACTTTAAAATATCAAGTTTCGGAATGTATGTTCACACAAACTCTCGTATTGTCCAAATTAAACGCCATTGATTAGTTAGAGCTAATCATCATCATCATTTTGTGGACGGCACACAAAGAGTTATTGTTTTAACCACAAAATTGTTCATAACAGACAGAATGGAATTATTATGATTGTTATTGAGTTTGTGTTGAAAAAATGGTTTTCACTTTAATAAAAATTTGGAATGTAAAATTTTTCCCGTAACAAGCAAGGTGCAGCCAACGCATTTATCAGTAATGTAATGTGGAGTCGTCTGGACTTGCTCATAGTTTTATACCGTCTTGATCTGTTGAAACCATAATTTATCACCATAGAATTAATGTTTTACATTATCCGCCTAAGTTAATAAGAGTAATGCAGTAGGTCATTTGACCCAGTTTAGAGATGTTGTTCTAGAAGAAATTTGGGAAGTAAATGTTGATTGCAATCAATATGTATCTGCCATGATTGTTCTCAATTGCCAGTCTTGTGGTTACCAGATCCTCATTTTGTACAGGGGTTATGTTATGAGGGTAATGATTGTTGGGGTTCATATCTTAAAAAAACTATTAATCTGCCGGTATGACCTTTTTTTCAGGAGTAATTAGTAACATCCCATCTTAATTACAACACAAGAAATTAGTAGTCACGTGCTTTTGTTCAAAAACTTATGGCGCCTGCCATCAAGTGTTTTGCGTTTGTTTTTGGGGGACACACGGGGTGTTACATTCTGTACGTTCGATATGTATGCTGAATAAACTGAACGATTAAGTCATATGATGAAGGTTCATTTTTGAAGTAGGTAATATGCCAAAGGAGGAAACGATAGCAAGCCTAGTTAAATTATCCCTGAACATTGTGTGTAGGCTTAAGGCCTAGTGCACAAATTGAGAATTTCTGTAAGTCGATAATAAATTACCCAGGAGATATGTTAGGCCACGATCGCGATACAATGGTTGGCTACACAACAGTCATTGTATCATTATATGAATGGAGAAACGGGCGGGCATCTGGTCTACGAACACAATACCATTCCGGACAATGTTTAACAGCAAGCTGTATTCACGGGTGCACCCGGTTTGGGTAGAGTGACATGCCATCCCATACGGCAACAAAACAATGAGCTCACTCAATTGGCTTGATTTGGCAGTCTGTTGTATTCAGCTTATTCACTTTCACTGTGAACAATTTTGTTATACAATGACGGCTTACAACCACCTGCGGGGCTTCTTTTAGGGACTGAAACCAATATGGCCATCAGTGCTGGCTCAATTACGAAGCCCAGGTTTCCATCCATAGAAGATCTGTTTGTGCTGGTAGTAGCCCCTATTGACGATCGCCAAAGAAATGTGCAGGACGTACCTTGAACAGGGATAAGTTCGATACGGAAACAAGCGTTGCAAATATTTATTGGTATGTGTGGACTTTGTCCGATGTAAATTGAAAGGGAACGGTAAAGCTCACGAATGGAGAGGTTTTTTAAATCTTTACAAAATAGACACAGTCAGAATGAGATTGGGTAAGCTATAGATTCAATTTTGGATTGTGGGTGTGACGGAGGGACGTTGGTTTATTTCGACGCCTGTGTGCGAAAAATCAGAAAAAGATCTTTGGTGGAGTGTCTTCACTGAAGAAATTGAGAATATTGTTGTTCTCCAAGTGTACCTTATTCTAGGGATCTCTTGCATGTTAAGTATATGGTGAATGTCTCACGATTCCAGCAGTTTGCACATGTCAGAAGCGGCCCTACCCTATCTTTAAAGATTTGTTTATAAATTATTAAGAGTGTCACCTAGGGAATTGACTAAGAATTTGAGCACGCTTTGATTGAGAGTAATATAATAATAATCTTCCAAAGATAGCAAGATTCTTGTCAAGCAGCAGATCAAAACGTGGACCTGGACAAGGGGGTCTTCACAAAATGCAATAGTAGCCTGACACGATCCTTACTTTTAAAAGGGAGTTTAGCATCCTTCTGGATCTTTTTCAGCGGGATGCCAGGAGTATTGGATTTACAGTTTTAAAAAATAGTGCTCGCAAACAGTAATTATTTGACCCTTGTCCAAAACATTCTCCCTGATAAGTCGAGTATCCAGCAGAGTGATTGCCCATGGATCCCCCTTTAACCTCGAAGAAAGAAATAGGAGCGACGAGATGAGATTCCTTGTAAAGTTTCGATATATGTTTTATATTCAAACATTAGGTTATGTAGTCAAAAGCCAAGTACCAGGGTGGTGTGGGATGCCGAACTATTTTTAAATAACGAGTTAGGCAGCAGTGAAGGCATCTTAAGAGAGACGCACATTGTCACGACAGTCAAGTGGTATCTTTAAAGCAGGAAAAAGGTATTGCACAAAGATGCGAATTTTGTACTCGGATCTGAGAAAATTAGTTTGAGACCCGGGTGTCAACATAATTTCACGATATTACACCACATGTAATTAGTAATCCCAACATCTTGAAAAATTGTACTACTTGGGCACTCAGCATTTAAAGGTGCATTTCGTGATTCCAGCCACGTGCTATTCTGTTTTTATGCATTGGTTCACTAGATATCCTTGAGAAAAGCTATTCACAAAAATTTAAGTTAATCCCGAAAGGGGGGCGTCTTGTTGTTTTTTGTAGGAGCACATGCCTTGGGCACCCACGATTTCTTGGAGATTTTGGCCCGGAATCATGCCGCCAGGAGCATATATTTTTCAACTCGTCTCATAGGGGCGTAGTAATATTATGTGTGCGCTTTATCCGTAATGTTTTATATTGAAGTATTACAAAAAACGACTTCCTGCCAGCTTGGATTGCGTGGCGTTGTAACGGGTAGGTGGGCGCTCGTCTTGTATCTAAAGGTCGTGGGTTCAAATCCCACTCAGGAACAAAAAGTAGTTTATGATTTTTATTTGTATTATTAGAGTTGGAGATTGAAATCATAAAAAACATTCAGAGTTGTTGGATATTGAAGTGGAAAATATTGAAGAGCTGCCTTATGAGTAATAAGACTGGTCATGGGCCTGGAGAATGATTTCGGGCCCACAATTCCGACCGTTGCGGTTTCCACTGGGTCACATAGGCCATGTTTGTATTTTCTGTCCGTTACGGACAGCAGCAGAAAATACAAAATTGCAAATATTCTCAAAGATACGACTGCATTTTGCAAGTAAGTTTGAGTACATATGATATTCAAATATCAAAAATTCACACTTTTTCGATCGAGGTTTGGATTAAAGCGGGAGACGAGGTGTGGATCACGAATGCCCTTTAAAAAAATTTAGAATAGGGAAAGTGAACACGAGCAGCTACCAGGAGACTACTCCATACTGTGGTTTGACTGTTAATTTGGCAAAAGCATGGCCTAGGGTTATGGATCGAGCCGGAATATGTAGGGCTATGCGCCATTCGGCGCGGAAGGAGTATTTAGAATGAGCATTCATTAATTTTAATTATCTATTTTTTTTTTTTTTTTTTTTTTTTTTTTTTTTTTTTTAATAATGCATTGATAAGTTGATCATAATAGTTGAAAATAATTTTTGTCCCGACCACCCCATTGGCGCAAAAGAGTTAGTCCACGTGGACACATCTAATGTTATCGAACGAAGTGTAGGCATTATTTCCATTTTTTAATCAGTTTCGCAACTAAAAGTTGTTAATTATAGAAAAAACAGATTGGCAACTATTGTTGCGTTAAAACCAAATCTTGGGTCCACACGGACCCCCCCATGCACCTTTAGTGTCAAACTCCTGGCAAATCTGCTGTAGGTCCAAAATAGGCTACTAGTTAATGTTATTATGCAGAGAGAGTCACTCTAAGATGGTATAAATTTAAATTTATGCATTTTTTTCTTTTATTTTAAATTTAGCAATAGTTTTATTTTGGTCATATTCAGAGCACTGTGTGGTTAGACTGTCCACTCTCACCCAGAGCTCATCTCTCAGCATCGGGAAATCGGCAAGTCATACTGTAGACAGGCTTTTGACTTAACAAAATGCTACCTTCTGCCTTCTGTGGTGTAGGGTTATATGGAAACTGAGATAGGCGCCGTTACTAGCTCGTACTTTGTGCCAATCGGCCGCGGTAAGACTTATACTGTTTCCTTGTTCAAACTATTGGTTTTTACATAATAGGACCTATGTACACTGCGCATTTTGCAATCTTTTGGGATGCAGTGAACATGCCTGTAAAAAATAAATAGTAATAAAGTATACTTAAAGTTTTATATATCATCTACTTTATTGGAACATAATAAAGTATACTTTATTCACTACTTTATGTATACTTATGGGCAAAAAATGGGGAGGAGATATCATAAGTACAAATACAGTGTAATCATATAAAAAGTAGCAGATAATAATACTTCCATAAGTACAGATAGAAGTTACTTCATAAAATACAAATAAAGTTTTCAATATAATAAAAAGTACAGATAAAGTATACTTCACCATTAATGCATCCAGAATAGCAAGTAACACACTCATAATTTGCTGGATAACCGTTCCAAGTATACAGCTACGCATGTTTTAACAAGTTTGCCACGAATGCAGAAGACTAAACAATTAAACGCACACAAAGTCATGAAAAATGTAGTTTATAGTAAAATTTAATTTTATTGATTTTTTAGTTTTTTTCGTTTTTACTTTAGTTTTTTTTTTGGCAAAAGTATAAACTTAAGTTAAAATTAAAGAACGTCACAC
>JAMKCH010028338.1:0-17120 GCA_023653785.1 Ophioderma brevispina
TTCACAGGGGTCTTATGATAGTGTTTTGCCGTAATTTTGGACAAAAAAAAGCCAAAAATCCATTTCCAGACGCTTCTACTTTTAATTCCATACGAGGAGCGACCCAGAGGATCCAAGGCTTGCGGTAGGATATTAGGGGGCCAGATTAACACGAGGAACAACAATTTTTAAGTTAAGTACTTGAACTGATTGTGCTTTTCCTCTCAAGGTGACAGCCAAAATCACGTTAATGATCATGGATTTGCAATGCTACTGTAAGTGGATGCAATGCCTACTGTATGTGAAGGCCATTACAGGTATTCACACTGGCACGGGAACAATGACAGGGTGTGCGGACAGGCGCGGTATGAGTGTTGCAGGTTGGGGTTCTATGTTCACCCCGCTCACTCACCCACACACCCACAACCCAAACCCCACAACCCACACAGCATTGTGGTACCTCACACACTCGGCACACTGGGCGTTGCCGCTGTGATTTGGAAAGGTAAATATACTGTAAACAAGGTAAAACAAATAGGAGTCAATTAAATAAATAGGAAAAAAACTGGGATAAACATATAAACTGAAGAAATAAATAAAAACCAATCAAAACAAATACTAGCCCACCTCCCCCCCCCCCACACCACCACACAAACCACTAACCAATACTTGTGGCACTTCATAGTCATAGTCAGAGTTATAGGCTAAAAACAGCAAAAAATCAATAATAAGGGTCATTTCAGTTGTACAGGGGGTGGGGTTCAAATTTTAAAGTTGCTCCAATTTGGATAAAAAACGGTGCAAAGTATTGAGGGGAGTTTCAGGGATTAAAATAAGGAATAGTTTGATGTCTTAAAATGCTTGTTTCGATGTAGAGGCCTCAAAAGGTCAACGTCCAGTGCATTCAATGGGGCTGATCTGTTACCCCCCTACTTCTTAAGCAAGCATTTGAGACACTCAAAAACTATTCCTTATTTTATCTCATTAGCTCCACCAATAAATTTGCCTCCATTTTTTATCCAAATCGGAGAGGCAATTTTAAAATTGGACCCCTGTACAAGGAAAATTGAACTTTTGATTGATTTTGCTGTTTTTAGCCTATAACTCTGAAACGTTAGGCTGTCTGTACATATTACAACCTCTATTACCTTTTCTGAATCCTTATGTTAGACACATAACATAGGGTGCTTTTCAAATTGATTGGATCAATTTACAAATTTGACCCCTGTACAAACTTTGTTTTGCACCCCTCTCTTAAGGCCCCACTTGCGGCACTTAAGATCACGTTTTCAGGGTTCCTGTCAGTCTGTATAAAAATATTTAATCACTCAAACCTTTTGTATTGAGATTGTTACAAATGTGTTGCTAGCTCCCGGGTTATATCCCCTGCTAAGTCAGGGGGAGACGGTTGAGTAGTAATCACGTGTAATACTTAGGCATCTAGGGCCGGGTGTCATATATTACAGGTCCGGGTGAATGAGTGTCCTACCACCCATCGTCTAGGTTGTTCTCAATTGGCTCCATTGAGTGTTGTATGCATCATTTGTTAAGCACTTGTACCCAAATGGCCTCGTCTACAAGGGTCACGGTTTATCCGTACATGTTGATGGTAGCTAGGAACTCTTCATGGGGGACAACTCAGTCTTACACCGGGCATCTTCATTGCAAATGGGGTCCTTTCTAGGCAACGAATGTAGTGCACATACTGAACTCAGTATCACAGTTTCAAGCATATTTGTAAAAAAAATAATTCATAGTCAAATAGTTCGATAATATATACTATAATAATAACCAAAATAAAAATATAAACCACCTAGCTCTGTTCATCACGATGTTAACATTCTTTTTAAAAATATAAAAAATCAATCAATCAATCAGGATAAAAAAATAATATAATAATAATAAAAAATAAACAAAATAATAAGATAAAAAAAAAACAATAGTAATTAAAAAGGACAGAAAATTTAACATAAATAAAATTATAATTAATAATAATAACGGATTAAATAAATAAAAGTTAAAAAAAATCAATAAAACAAGCAATAAATAAAAAAAATTGTTACAAAATGGATTATGGCAAATCATCTAAATGTTGTGGTACCATTGGTTTCAAATACTGAGGGCACAGTATAGTATACAAATTGAGGGTAGGGGGACACATTGAATGTACTACTCAGTTCCCCATTCATACCTAGGAGATAGCTATGCCGAGAAATAACGACGGATAGGGGTCTACTTCAAGCGGAAGCAAGGGTCCGGCACAGAAAGGAGAGAGGAAGCGGAAAGAGCTCAGAAGTAAGAAGCCAGAAAAAGAGAAGGAAGAATTTACTGGGCATCAAAACACTCAAATGGCAGTGATGCACAGGGAAGGCGCCGCGGAGCCCTCCCTGTGCCAGGTGAGACGTAGGACCGAACAGGAATAGTTGCACTCATGAGACCACCATAGGGAAGGAGCCAACCTTAACAAGTGGTCATGGGTCGGGGACGAATCAGGAAATTGCAATAACCAGGCTACAATAGGTCAGTTGAGTATTAGTGGGGGAACCCCCGCCAAATGCGCTAGTGGGCAGGTTACCACCATTACACAAAGTGGTGAACAAATTGCAAATGGGGAAGCTTCATTTGGGCCGGTATAAAGCCCTCTGGATACACAGGGGGATTGGCAAATGAGAATCATGGGTTGGGATCTAGCCCATAAACAGGATCAGCTTCCCAACACCATTGTCTTGGTGGGGACCAAGTTGGCGCAAATGTCCCTTAGTAACAAGAAAGGTATGGAATAGGGAAAGGGATTTGTCCAACCTGTCATCAATGCTCGCAGAAAGGCAAACGGCACAGTCGATACCCACATGGTCATTCCAGCAGGTGGGCGCTCACTGGTAGCGCAACAGACGCAACCTACTAAGAAGGAGCTCAAGATACAATGTATGGACGAATGCATTATCCTCTTATATGGGCTATCTATATTCAGCAACATCCATCAAGAACCCAAGAACTGCTCATTACATGGAGCTACAGAAACCATACGCACAGGATTTGGGGAAACAGGTGGATGGTATATGACGGGAGGAGTTTCAGAGCCCGACAAGAGAGGAACCCATCACGCTCATGGGCGGCAATTAGACAGGGAGGCTTATGCACGGATGTTGATGTACTCGAGTCCAGCAAACCAAGCACTAATATACAATACTACGAATTAACGCACGCCATGCAGCAGAGGCCAGGCGGGAGGTTGCGAATTTCGCCAATGAAATAACTTGGTTTAAAGCGGCATTCTCAGTGGCTTTCTTTGGTTTCATGCGGGTGGGGAAAATCGTAGCAAATACAAAGCATGAGGAAGAGTCGGCACTATTACCTGCAGATGTCACTGTCACGAGGGGGAGGAATGTGCATGTGAGATTAGGCATGCAAAAAACATTCAGCGAGGGCCTTCACAGGTGTTTTTATGGATACCTAGCATACAAGGGGGTGAAATGTGCCCGGTGAAGTTTATGCAAGAGAACTTGTAATTAGAGGCACCCACTTAATTCGACGGGGTCACCGATTTCCAGAAGGCAATTTTGTGCTTGTGCAGCATAAAACCACCTCAGTCCGCATCGGACGCGGCCACCAGAGCGCGGAATGGGATCCTTGATGATTTGCAAGCACAGATGAGGCCGCGGAAGTCGGGAGCCTAAATTCATCCGTTAGATTGCCGTCCATGGAGGCCTATTAAGGGGTTCATATTCCTCATTGCATTGTTTCCAGGTAGCACGCGGTTTGTAGGGTCCGTGGATGAGACCTCATATTCAAGGGCGGCGGATTATAAAACGTGTTGTGGCCAGCGGGTACAACTTGGGCTAGAGGACGTTCAGGTATGGTGGAAAAAAGGGAGGGGCAAGCGCTGAGGGATGGGGAGGAGTCGATTACTAGTAACACTACAGTGGGGCACCAGCACATACATAAATTATAGTTCATTGGGCTTCAACGATTTTAGCGAGGGCACCGACCGGTGAAGATTATGCGAGGGGATCTGCAGTAAACAGATAAAATGCGCTATACATAACACATCAATCATGTGGTTTGATATATTAGACGGCCCTTCTTTGGGTGCCCAACAGATCAAAAGCGGATGAGGCACGGGGTCAAAGGAGCAAACAGAAGCATACGACGTATTTCGGTGAGAAATGGCGCAAGAGTGATTCGGCATCCAGGGATTAGCGGGGCAACCCAAAGTTTGTTCACATGGGATTGCCGGAACCTTAGCGATGCTGGCTACGATCGTTTTGTATCTAGGTTATCGTCAGGAGTAGATGCTTCCAAATTAAACCAGGGTGAGTTTTTCTTTGAAGTTGGGCCCTGAATGGGGATGGTGGCCGGAGTCGTGATGTTCATTCGAAAATAACGAGCCCCGGATGGCCCCTCGGGAAGGCGTTGGGAGAAACAATGATGGGAAGGAGGTAAGTCTCCTTAAAGAACCGAATCAAGATTGGATGAGCTGAACCTCCATAAATTAAGTGCAAGAATATACCAAGGGTTGGGAGATGAGTTAAGCCTTTCAAAAATAAGAATCCGATTGGTGAGTTAACACCTCCTTCATAAGGATAGGCAAGGATTGGAATGAGTTAAACCTTCTCAAAGAAGAATCAAGATTGGAGGTGTTAGTGTGAAGACTCATTCATAATTATATGCGAATGAGTTAAAAGCCTCCAAAGAAAAGATCAAGCTTGGATGATTAAACCCTCCCTCGTATGGATATGCCAAGGCGTTGGAATGAGTTCAGCCTTCCAAAGAATGAATCAAGATTGGATGAGTTTGTTAAACCTCCCTCATATTATATGCCAGGATGGAAGAGTTTAACCCTTATCAAAGAAAGAATCAAGATTGGAATGAGTTAAACTCCTCATAAGTATATGCGAAGAGTTAAGCCTTCCCAAGGAAAAGAATCAAGATGGATGAGTTAAACCTCCTTAATAATTAAATAGACATGAGTGGTGGAACGAGTTCAGCATTCCAATGATAATCAATGTATTGATCACAGATTTGTTATTTAAGTGGCAAGTTACAGCACGCAAAAGGTAGAAACATCTATGCGTTTGTTCGGTTCAAACTGACCCACAATAAAGATGGGGATGGACCGACCCTTTTGTTGTTGCAACGGGAATTCCCTATCGGAGTCCAACAGGAATGAGATAATTAAATCTAATTCATTTTGGATGAATGTAGGGATTTATTGGTTTTTCTTGACTTTGTTCGGGCGCTGGGCTGGGCCGTCAGAGGGCCCCCGTTTTCTCTTCCTCCGGAATACATTCACAGGTCTATTTGATGTGTGTTTTGCGTAATTTTTGGACAAAAACCCACCCATCCCACCCTTTTGGGGGGCGTTGAGAGCACTGTCCCGATCTATAATTTAGTGTCATACATTTATACAGGTGCTCATAGTTAAAAGGTGTTGATTATGGTGTTAGTAGGTATTTTAAGCCTATCCTTGAGTGGGTTCCATACCTAGGTATTACAGGATATTTAGGCGACTTCACTCGGGAAAGGAGTTCTGGGAGGAGAACAATGATGGAAGGAGTTAGTCTCCTAAAGAACTACGAACAAGATTGGATGAGTGAAACCTCCATTAAATTAAGAGGAAGAATATACCAAGGGTGGGAATGAGTTTTAAGCCTTCTCAACAAAAGAATCAAATGGATGAGTTCAACCTCCTTCATAATTCTATGGCAAGGAGGAATGAGTTAAACCTCTCAAAGAAGAACACGATTGGATGAGTTAAGCCTCCTCATAATATATGCGAATGAGTAAGCCTTCCCAAAGAAAAGAAATCAAAGATTGGAGAGATTAAACCTCCTCGTAAATATGCAAAGGGTGGAATGAGTTAAGCCTTCCGAAAGAATTGAATCAAGATTGGATGAGTTAAACATCCTTCATAATTATATGCCAAGGATTGGAATGAGTTAACCTTCTCAAAGAAGAAGGTAATCCAAGATGGATGAGGTTTTAAACTCCTCATCATATATGAAGAGTTAAGCCTTCCCAAGGAAAAGAATCAAGATTGGATGAGTTAAACCTCTCATGAATATATATGACATGAGTGGATACGAGTTAGCCTGCAATGATTATCAAGTATTGAATCATCAGCTTGGATTATTAAGTGGCAAGTTACAGCCACGCCTTAAAGGTTAGAAACTCTATGCTTTGTTCGGTCCAAAAATTGACAATCAATAAAGATCGTGATTGGACCCGCATTTTGTTGTTGCACGGGAATTCCCTATCTGCGTCCATAACAATAGAAAATGCACTTTATTTGCCAATTTATTAGAAAAACGAAATTCTAACCCAAGGGCACAGGGGAAATAAGAAAAGCCGACATAAGATACTTAGGGACAAGTTACTGTATGACAAAACAAATTGCTGGCTGTGAAAATAAGAACATTTTCAACATAAAAATTGTTTGCATTACACAAACAGAAAAAATGAATTATTAAAAAGTACCAAAATAATGTCAAAAATAAAACACAATAATTTAGTTCATTATATGCAGTATAGGTATACAAAAGAAGTTTGAGTCTAGACTTGAAATGAGAAGAAGTTTGGAATGTCGAAGAGCAACATGTAAAAGAGTGACAAAAGTTTGGGGCCCTAGCAGAGAAAAGAGCATGATCTCAAGTGAAAAATTGTATGTGGAAACTGAGTAATTTTTTTGTCAGATAACCTTAGAAGCGTTGTTGTAGGAGTATATGAAAAGAAGCTTGAGTTATATAAGAGTGCCATACTGTCTAATGTTCAGTGCTTTCCAGGTCAGAATCAATGGATCTCGGGAGATAGAGCCATCCCGCGAAAGAACTAAGTGTCATAAAGAAAGTTAAACAACGGGAAAACGGTTGTGCTTGCAATATTTTCGAACTTTGCGTGTTTCATCCAGGCTTTTCGTTACTGCGAAATATATAGCAGAGGATTTTATAACAGTAGTGAAAGAGTGTGCGCTTCCGGTTAATACTTAGTTAAAAATTTGAATTTTTGCACACAAGTACTTTAGGGATTGATATCCATAAAATGATGGAAGCACTTACCAACCCCCCTTAATGGACCTCGGGTGAGTTTCAAGGTTATAGGGGTCAAAAAATTTAAAAAGTTTCGATTCTATTGAAAAGGACACCATGTGTTTGTCTGGTTAACAGGATTCCAAAAACGGTTATGGTGACACTATTTTTTTTCTAGCTTTTTTAAGTTTCGATAATGGGTAAAAACTGTAAAAATTATGAAGAAGTCAATTTGGTGTGTACAGGGTTCAAAAGTTAAAAGTTGCTTTGATTCAGTAATATGTTCTGCTGCAAGGTGTTCCCTAGCCTCTAGGATTGAAAGGAGGACTAGTTTGCTGATCTGTTATGCTTAGGTTTCACGTTATCCAACAAAATATGTCACAGGTCAATATAATCCAATAGCTGCCAATAGCTGTTGACTTTATTCGCCATTTTGGTTAATAACCAAGCACTTAATATAGTCAAACCTATTCCTATATTTCATTCTATGAGCTGAACCAGCAACTTGAACCACGTTTTACAGAAATTGGAGCAACTTTTAATTTTTGACCCCTGTACAAACCAAAATTGAATTTTTCACCATTTTTTACAGTTTTTACCCCATAATTCCAAAACTATACGCCACATGTAGTGCAAACAATACCTTTTTTTGGAATCTTTGTAACCAGGCAAACATCATGGTGTGCTTTTCAACACAATCGGAACATTTGAATTTCTTACCCCTGTGTAACCTTGAACTCCAAGCTGGGGGCCATTAAAGGGGTGTCGCAAGTGCTTCCATCAATTTTTTTTTATTATCAATGCATAAAGTACTTGTGTACCAAATTTCACAGTTTTATCCACATTTGCACACTCACATGTGATCTGTGCACTACAGTCCCCCACTATAAAAATAAAAATGCGCAAGTACTGCATGAGCGCGAGTTAGGCGCGTGCGTAAAACGCGAGCGTTACCAGGTGCGTCAATGTTAATGAGAGGAAAGAGACGCCATTTTCATTAAAGAAGACAACTGTGAAAATGCCTGTAAGGTAGCAAGTGGGTGGGGAGGAATTTTAAATCAAGAGGTTCAAACCATTGGGTTGGATTGTGTTACTAGGTTTTATTAGGCGGGCAAGATCTCATAGCGTTTACTAAGGCGACGCACCCCTTACAAGTACATAATTGTTTAAACAAATTGTCTAAAATTATCAAATCAGTTCGATGCTTGTTCCATCTTCTAGTATGTGCACATTTTCGTGAAAATGAATTAAATGTCATCTCCTTTTTTCCCTTAATATCAGTGACCAAGCGCTGTACACCACGTTCCATGACTCCAGCAATATGGCGGTATTGATATTAAAATCCGCCCGTTATGAAATAGGATAATAGGACAACGCACTTCAGATTCTTGGGACTACAAACCCCTTGTTATTTTCCATTGTACGGTAATAAAAGCTTATTGAATTTTGTTTTCACCGCCCGTTTAGATTGAATACAGCCTCATTCACGAATAAATAAACTAAAACGTCGCTGGAGTTTTAATAACTTGATCGTATATTTCATCTTTATTCAAAAAGACACGAAGTCTGGAGTAAAATCATTAAAGAATTTGAATTGGGCAAGCTGAGACCTAACATCTTGGTGCCGAACCAACACCCCTACCTTAATCATATTAATATTGGACCTCTTTTCTGTTCAATTAAAATGTTGTTCGGCACCGGTTCACAAGCATGTCATATAGGTTAATGATTTTCGATTTCTGCTATGAAACCAATAATTGAATGAAATTTGGTTAAGCGCAGTACGGTTTGGTTATGTCACCAAGATTTCGGTCACAGTTTGCCAAACAATTTTTTTCTCATTAGCTATGTTCACCTTATTTTCCCTTTCAAATAAAGGATGAAATATAGGGTCAAAGAAATTGAACACACAGTAGAACCTCTAACTTTATTTATGGCTGAAAGAGGACGGGTAATTTGTGTTCCACGTCATGAAAATAGCTTAATCTAAATCGGGGGTGATGGTATAGCACCTGCAATCTTTTCAGTTGCATGGGTAATAACAATGACTCTGCAGTTCCAGATGAAAAAGAATCTGTGAAGTGTTTTGGTCTTCTACATACCGAGCGGAGTTTACTTATCAAATAGCCCCCATTATTTGCTGGAGTCAATGAATCATGGTATACACCCGTAGTCACTGATATTCAGTGCATAAATTGAGATGACATTAAATTCATTTTCTCGAGAATGTGCACATACTAGAAGTGAGAAAAAAAAAAAAAAAAAAAATATAGGGTCAAAGAAATTGAACACACAGTAGAACCTCTAACTTTATTTATCGCTGAAAGAGGACGGGTAATTTGTGTTCCACGTCATGAAAATAGCTTAATCTAAATCGGGGGTGATGGTATATAGGCAAGCGGGACGACCCCGAAAAGAGGCTTATTTAACAAAAAAGCGGCAATATGCCCACAACATCACAATTTTGTGTTATATCGAAAATATAGTGTTTGAAGTTATTGGAAGTGAAATCTGCAATAATTTGCTCATGTAGAACAATAGATATAGGCTAATTTGCATACAATATGCATACGATATTAGGTATGCACGTATTTGCAGAAAAATAGCTATACCTTTATCAATTAAAGAGCTATCGATTTCGTTTCTTTTTAATAATTTAGCCAATGAATCTACCAAACTATAATAGTAAGAAAACTGACATAATCTCTTTGATATGAGTATATAACAGGTCGATATTTTCAGATTTTTACATATTTTTGTGATTTAGATGCTATTTTTACTTATAAGTTTTATACATATATTATATTACATTCTTCTTGATAATATGTATCCTATAACATTTTTCAAGAACGGTGAGCATTTTGAAGTGTTTTGGTTGAATTTCGGCCGAGAAAATGCTTCGTTTTCTCAGAGTGCATGAAACCCCAAAATCTGCATTTTTTCCGATCTGCGAGGCGTAACAACCACGCATTGGGTTCCCTTATTGATCGGTCCGCAGTGTTGACCCTGAACAATTGAGGGGTTTCGGCTGTGAAGCAAAATAACATATACACCAAAATTTGTGTATTTCAGGTTTATGTTTCTGGTAGGGGGATGGGGAAGCCGGACAATCGAAAATAAGTTCGTTTAAATGAATTCGTCAACCAACTGGTTTGTTCGCTATAAAAATTAACATTTTGCAAGCGGAGAATGAATAAGATTCAAAGCGGGACCTTTGGAGGAGCGGCGATAGAAGCGTCCGAACCTCCAGGCCTCCTCACATATCCAAAAGTTTATAAAATGTCATAAACGCTTTTTGCAATCGTATTGAGCATGTAAATACGATTTCAATTAGATTTTGTTAAAAATAAGGTCCGTTGTTTATTGACAAGTCCCCTTTTGCCCACCTCCCACCCCACCACCACAAAGATTCACATTTGCAAAAAAATACTGGCTACCGATCTAATGTTTCCGTATGTGTTATGAAACACTACGTGCATGTCTGGCTCAAACCATCAGTTACAGCCTATCTCAAAAAAACTGGTACAATCAAAAACCGATGTTGTTTTTAATATATATCTCAACATAAGTAAGTTGTTTTGTATATCCCATTCAAGAGAAAAATCAGGCTTCCGGATTTTTTTGTTTTATCTCAATGCTTATTTCAATCGATATATAACTCCAGTACTGAGGGGCAACAACAAACCAAACAATCACGAGTTTTGCCACCTTATACCCCTGGTTGAGTGAAAACGGTGAACGAATTAGATTGAACATACGTTGTTCACACTGACGGATATGAAATTCTTTAAAAAGGATTAACTTCATAAAGAAAGGCTAAAAGATTCCAAACAGTTACGTATGTGGAAGTTATGATAATAAGTTCCTGGCTTTAAGATAAAGGGAATAATTCGACATACTGTTTTGTTTGTCATAAAGAGAACCATGAGCGACGCCGCTGTACAGCAACCTGGAGGACAGAGTTTTCTGTGTCTTGAAGTATCATGAACGCAAATTCCTACCACCACTTTGATACTTGCTTCCAAATTCAAATTTTTATTGACTTCCCCAAGTAGTAAACGCACAAAGATAGTGCAATATTTTAAAACGTTTTAATTTTGGTTGTCATTACATTCTTCTGGCATGATTTTAACAGATACCAATCTTGTAATAAAAGCTCCATTTCATTGACGTGCAATAAATATTGTATTGTTTGTTATTTATGAAAAGAAGATATTTATCATTGAACTGATTATGTTGACTAGTAAAACTTGTGTCGATAAGACTAAGACTTCCTTTGTTTACTAAATTTAATCTTGTTTTGTTTCTTTTGTTAAGTGCAATCTTTTGTGAGCATGGCATAGCTGGCCGCGAACAACTCCGCCCATGCATAAAAGTGGCACAAAATCAATTTTGATCTAGCTCACTAAATTGATTATATCTCTGGATTGACAAAAGCAAATGAGATGAAACAAACACCATTGGAAAGCCTGTGTTTTTCTTTAATATTAATGTCAAGGAAGAATGACTTATTATGAAATTTCATTTTACAAATTTTTTTTCTGATTGTACCATTTTTTTTTAGACAGGCTGTATAAAAACCAATACCTAAATCTAATAACAGTAGGCTATATTAAGATAAACGTTATAGAATAATTCAAGTCGTGAACTGTCAATGAAATTCTAGTTTCAAGGATTTCAATGATGCCTTTAAAATGAAAACAATTGTCCAAAATATTATATCATCATGAAGAATGATAGAAATAATATCCCAAAGGCAAACACACATAAACCAGCAAACAAATTGTACACGTACACACTGCGCACACTAAACAAAAATGCGCCTCAGAACCTTTTTTTGTCCGCTATCATGTCCTATATGGAACGCTCAAGAATGGAACCCTCAAAAACGGTTCTTAAAACTTTGAGAACCGGCCACAAAAGGTTCATACGAGGACAAGTTTAGAACCTCTGTAGCACTTTTTTGTTAGATTAAGAGGTGGAAAGGGAGTAGAATCTTTGAAAAATAGGGGAAATCTGCCGAAAAAGATGAAGAAACATGCTCCGGATTTCTTCAGACCGGACGTTTGGCCCGGGTACGGGAACAATAAGACTTGCTACAGGAAACAGAATCAACCGATCCTCAGCCTCGACCCCACTACTCACCCCATAAGCCAAGATTTTGCTTTTAATAAAAACCTTGTATTTTTCTCATTTCCCCTGCAAACTATTTTGGTTGAACTCTATCCCATTATAATGCTAAAAGCAATAATAATGGCTTGTCCACGGTAAAATTATTTGTATATCCAGTAATCTGTATATATTCACAATTATACTGCTCGCGTTAAAATGGTATGTCGGATTCAAATGAAATTTTGGAATCAAGATATGTTGGTGATGGCTTTCCGTATGAAACACAGAAAATTGTATCTTGTAATTGGGTGGGGAACCTTAAAAATGTCAAAATTTAATTCTTGCGACAAAGTTAACGGCAAAAACCAATTTCCTAATATTAGCATAATCTGGAGTAAATTTGAAAAATATTGTTGTGTGTTTTGGGGCCATATTAACGTAATATTCAATAATCAAAAATATATTTTAAATAGCGCTAAGTAGCCAGCGATTAATGTGCGATCTATTCACTGAAATATTACGCATATACAAATGTCACATTATCATGATTGCGTAGGAATAGAATGGTGTTATAGGTCTATGATCAGTATGCGATGCACGTAAATATAAAATAGGGAAACTGAGTTCCGTCTAATATTATTTATATTCAATGTTGTTTTCAACACTGTAAATCCATGTGTTCTGGGTCTGAACACGTATATAAACACTTTTTTGTCCCACTTTTGAGACATGTCTAAGCATTTAATCCCTGAATATTTAGGTGTTCAGATGTTTAAATTCTAAACACGTTTCCTTAACATGACGTTTATGTGTTTAGATTCTAAAGACCTCGCCATCGCATCATGACACAATAAACACTATCATAGTGTTAGCTACTAAATGCATTTGTGGCACATTTAACAGTGTTTAAAAAGCGTTAAGGCGCTCACGTTAGAAATTATCATTGCTCCGATTTAGAAATAGAGAAAACGATGCTGGATTTCAATGCTTTTTAGTGATTTATAGGATCAGTGGTCGAAGTAAATACTCACCTTTTGACAAAAAAGGATTTTTGATTTTGCTGTTTTGCCGTCTAGGCGCTTAAAAACAGTGACAAAATCTAAACACTTACGGTTTACAGAGAATGTGTAAAAAGGTAGCTATAGGCCTAGGAATTTGTTAAACTGTTATTTCAATATAAATACGTAGGCCGAAGTGTGTAGATCTGGTAAATTATGCTAATGCATATTATTAGCATAATTTTATTGCAGTGGATACGTAGGCCGAAGTATATGATAAAGTATGCCAATACATATTATTAGCATAATTTTATTGCAGTAAAGGCGTATGCCCCAATCTGGAAAAAAAAGTTTTATTTACTGAAGATATTGTAGCAATGGCTGCGGGGAAAGGTGCATTTAACACGCGTCACATGTGACTCTTCACAAATTTTAGGAACAGAGGTGGTCGTTAGCTTTAGGAGGGAACCTACACGACCCCACCACCCACGCTTTCTCCGCCTATGTATTGCAGATGCAACTATATTATAGCCTAATTTTCAGTCAAAAAAATTTTTTTTAATAGTAAAATTTATATCGAGAACATTTGCACCGTTACATAAATAATGTTAATTGTTATAAATTAATGCATAAATAAGGTGGTCGCGACCCCGTTTAAATGGTTTACAGATAAATTTATACACAACTCCGATGATTCCTCGGGTTTCATTTGTGCAACCTAAGCCGGTGCACACTACTCCGGAGTCATTTTATTACAAAATTACTTGATTTACACACAAAAAATGTTTTAGGCTTATTCATTTAAGACGTCTAAAAGGAAATATTCAAAATTAAGTTTTGACAAAAAATATTTAAGTCGTCCTATATGCAAAATGCACCAGTTTCCCTCTATATCAATTCGTGCGGATTTACCCGAAAAAGGCTGAAAACGACCAACAGATTTCGACTTAAACTAGGGGCCTTATTACTTGGTGGCTATATTAGGACATTATTTGGTGTAAAATTGTTTAAGTGCTCGATACAAGTCCCAATCCACCAAGAATTTGTTGTAGAAAATGGGATTGTGACAATGTCACTCCTAAAAGGTAGGCCAATGAACGCCATTGAATTACCCCTTTCCGACATGTTTTGTTTAAAGGTCCATGGCATGATCTCTAATATATCCCCTCCCCCACCCCAGATTTTACCGGAAGTTATCAAAATTGTCTGAATAAAGCAGCCATTTTTCTCATTTACTAAAAGGTATTTGGTTTCAAGCGAAAAAAAATCCCAATATTAATTTTACAAAGGATTCTATGATTTACATTATCACGTTTCTAGCTCTCATATCAAAACGGATTAAAATATTGCCATGATTTTTTTTTTCAGATGGAGCATTGGGGTAAAGGTCATTCAATCAAAATAAAACACTTTATATATAACTAACATGTCACCCCTTTCAGGCAAAATCAAGAGTGAATTTCACTTTTACAGGGCTCACTCCAAAAAAAGAGTGAAATTTCAAACACTTTGAAGATTTTTGGGGTAAAATTTACTCTTGGTAATTTAAAAAAAAAATAAAAAAAAAAATAAATCATTTTGTAAATTATCAAGAGAAATTGGTAACCAAAAATGTTCTTTGAAGATTGTGAAATTCAAAAGCGATCAAATGTTTGTCTTAAAAGTCGATAATTTGGTAATCGGGCTCCACTTTCGCGGCAATCAACCCCGTGGTCTAGAAGGTCTATCCTTAAAAAAAATAAATAACTTTCGACAAAATCCGCCCCCCCCCAAAAAAAAGATCCTCGATACATCCTGAGATTATACTACCTCAAACCAATATGAGCTTAGGCCGAGAAGAAAGGTTCGTCTCAGTTTCCCGCTCGCATAGGCGTAAACATCACATTTTTAGTTGTCATTTCTTTTTTTAGATTTTCAGATATTTTTACTATTTTTTAAATTAGTCAAGATAAGAAAATGGCCACGCAGTATAAAGAAAAATAAAAAGTTCCTAAAATTCAATAAAAAGACTTTCCATGTAGCGCATAATCTTTTTGACTAAACACGCATATTTCCGTTATAGACCAGAAAAAAGAAGCAGGTCTCAGCTTCCTAATAACCTAAGCGCTATGTGTTTTTTAGACAGAAAAAATAACCGTCACGCGGATATTCGTTTTTATTATTGCATTTTTAGACCTTTATTTTGCGGCCGATTTTTTTTTGTCTTGACCAATCCCCCCCCAAAAAAAAAAAAAAGTTAGTCTCTAGAAAACCTTAAAAAAGGGAAAGAAACGCGATAAAATGTGATTTTGTACACCTGTGTACTCGGGAAGCTGAGACAAACCTTTTTTTCTCGGCCTTATAGGATTTTGAGCTACAGGAGGTTGAGACGAACTCTTCTTTTTTTCCTTACGTATCTTAAACTGATCCAAAATTGTTATTATGTAGAGCTTGTTTGTGCCCAGGTATGCACACTATAGAGAAAAACTTGTAAGGTTTCATTAACAAAATAATTTTTTTTACCGATAAACCATTTTTCGGCGGAAAATTTTCTCTTCTATTGTCACTGATTGTGTATATACTTTGCTATGTGCATAGACAATCTCTACAAAATAAAGTAGTTTTCCTTTAGCAAAGTTTTACATTTCAAATCGATAAACCTGCGAAAAACTACTTTTACCAAATTCGATATGAAAGATTGTTAGGTTTAAAAACTTTTTCGATCGAAAAACAAGGTTTCTCCCAGCTTTCGAATCGATAAACCTGCTTTTTCAAATTGAAAAAAAAAAACTGTTTTTTTTTTCAAATTCGATAGCACTGCTTTTGATTCGTTTTTTCAATCTTAAAGCGTTTTTCGGTTGAGAAACAACCGTGTTTGAAACAAAATCTCAAATTGAGAAACCTTGGTTATCATTCGTACATTCTATCTGCGTTTTTCGGTTTTTTTGTTTTTCACAGAAAAGAAAAAAGGTTTTCTTTTTACTCTGCAAAAATAGCTGCCCCATACAAATAGCTCAAAATATATTATGAAAGAAACAAAAGAACTCGCGTATGATGATGCCATTCTATGTTAAATGATGCATGAATCCAAAAAGTCGGTCCTGGACTAATCAAAATAATGATAATCAGTGAGATTATGGAGCGCTTTTAAATTGTAGGCCAAGCGCCTTATCCCTTTAAATCCCTAAAACCACTTTTACCCACTTTTCAAATTTTGCGGCCAAAATTCTCCATTTCAGGCGATTTCATCGCGGCCATCCAACCAGCCCTAACAGGCCGAAAGCTTTCCGCCACACCACAAATCTTAAGTCTAGCGGCCACTTTCAGGGAAATACTAAAGAAGTGGTTACGCTCTGGACTAGTTCATTTTTGAAAAGGTCTACATACCGTGGCCGGGCTAAGGTGACTTTTCACCAAAAGATCTATGGCGACGTTCCGCTGAACAAGCGAAGCGGTCCGCTCTGGACTTAGTTTTTTTTATGAACTCTGGACTTAGGTTTGTTCCACCAACGTTCGCTGAGTAGATCTAGAGTGATTTTTAGCAGACCAATGAAGTGGTCCGTTACTGCAAAAATTCTCGCTGCCGTAGCCCGCCTAGGTGACGTTTCACTGAAAGATCACTAAAAGATCTAGGCGGACTTTCCGCTGACCAAGGAAGCGGTCCGCCTCTGGACTTAGTTAATTTTGAAAAGTCTACCGCCGTGGCCCGGCTAAGGGACTTTTCACTGCACGTTGGCCCGGCTGGTGCCTTTTCACTGAAAACTCACTAAAAGATCTAGGGCGACCTTTCCGCTGACCATAGTAGCGGTCCGCTCTGGATTAGTTCTTTTGAAAAGTCTACCTGCCGCTGCCCGGTAGGTGCCTTGTCACTGAACGAGCATAAAGATCTAGGGCGGATTTCCGCTGACCATGGAAGCGGTCCGCTTGGACTTAGTTCATTTGAAAAGTCTACCTTGCGTGGCCCGGCTAATGGACTTTTCACTGCCGTGGCCCGGCTAGGTGCTTTTCACTGAAAGATCACTAAAAG